>DWDW01002012.1:0-10735 GCA_018245635.1 Mimoniades versicolor eupheme | reverse complement strand
AGAAAATTTTTAGTAGTGCTCGACCCGGGAATCGAACCCAGGACCTCCCGTTCGGCAGTCGCACTTGCAACCAACTCAACCAACGAGGCAGTTTATTAAAAGAGTATTAAAAAATTAACTCATATCATCGCATTACATGCAAAATGTTGGTGGTCTCAACGTTTTTTGGATTCCCTAGATTAAAAATGATAAACCACAAACATTTTCCTATAAAATTTTAATGAAAACCAGAAAAATAATTTTTAAAATGTTTTTCTTCAATTTGTACCGAAAAACGAACAAAATTATAGCAAAAAAGTTATTTATGGTATCATATTCAAATTTGAATAATTATAACACAAAAATGTTTTTTAGTAGCGGTAGAAAACAAGAAGTTTTTGGAAAACCTTGTATTACTAGGTATTACACGATCACGGCATTACCTATCTCACCTTGAAATAAAGACTAATATGTGAAAAATTATGGATTATGATTTCAACTGTGACTGTTTTTTTTATAGTACAGATCAATATTTGTTAACACATTAATTAAAGAAATATACAATAATGTCTGGTAACCCGTACTTGGCCAGTGTGGTAAGTTATGGCCTTGGACACTTTCATTCTAAAGGAGATTCACGTCTCCCAGTGGCACGATATGAAGGGTTGATAGTGATAATGGTGGTGACTGTAACAATGTGTTTTATAAATATGTAGTAACATTATACATATATTGTTATTCCAAGTAAACGGCATACGGAATCGTATTAAGTTAATAAGGTTTGCACTTTTCGCCAATGAACTGTTTAATTCCGTTCCACTCCATTCAATACAATTTGACACATTACAGAGCGTTTTTATTCAATGATTTTATTAAGTTTCGTTTCGAAGCAAATGTTTCAAGTATAAATGACTCGTGTTTCGTGTTAAAACATGATTCTAATTACCTTTTTTGATTCTTATCGCCGATGACCTTGTCCGACATGAATGGATTATTATTTGTGCTGTTATTAATACAGGATAATATAAGTTGAATATGATTTTAAATAAGTTTAAAAATTAAAATTATAACACTGCCATGCTTTTTACGTATATTAATGAAAGGAAAAGACTCACTGATTTTTAACATTTCATTTACCTTGAATTATAACTCACGATATCATTGTTATTGCGATTTTTGACGGTAGTGGCGTACCAATCAGTTTATGCGCTTTTCCTACACGAGTTGTTCAATAGTCTTTATCGCCATCTCCCCAGTGCCAATCTTTGGTTATGAACTTTCAAGTCGATTGTAGGCGTCCTCGTCCAAATACAACGGTATCTACCGGCTAATCTGAATTTTTTCGGAATTTGAAATCCAGAATTTCACCCAAAGCTGTGTTTGGCGAGTGCAAATTGCATATCGGTAAATTGACAGAGTCGCTCGTTGACCCATTTAGCCGTTATGATGTTGGTTGTTGGTTTTTCACACAGCCTCGGTCGGTAGAGCTTTATGTCAAACACACGGGCGGTTAGAACGCCGCGTTTTTATAAATAATATTATAATATTTGATCTGAAGTAGAGTAATTTATGTAATGTAATGTAGATTAATTCTAAGCCTAAACGTGATTATAGATTGCTAGTAAAAGTAAAGTAAGTAAAAGAGACTCACTTGGCACGTAGACAGATGAAGCCAATCGTAAGTCCATAATATAAAATCCACAACACCTAATATACTATGTAAACATCATTATACTATGTATATATACTATATAAATATAACTTTAACAGTAAAGCCAATACGGAATTAACCTTCTCAAGGACCCTAATTACTAGAACAAATATTTCAACCTAATTCATTAATAAATCTTTAATTTTCTATGTCTGTGTACTTTATACTATTTAAAATATATCCTATATTATATTTCTGATCATTTGTGAACTAGAATTTAAGCCGCCGGTTTGCAACGAACTCATCTGAATAAAGAGCGCTCAAGCAAACATTGCTTATTGCTGTTCTGCCGTCTTCGTGTTGACGTACTACAATTTCGACGACCACCTTACTTTGAAGCCTGTAATCATCATTTCCGACTTTATAACATGAACAATAAGAGTCATTGAAAAGCGTGCATGGGTCTGGGTTATCAGAGGGCAAAGTTTACATATGTTAGCTTTCAGAAACGAGATCACTGACCAAGATTGCGCATTGTTTAACAAGTCATTACGTTTCAAATAATGATTAAGGTTCCGTAAAAATTAGATTTAACTGTCGCAGTCCGCAGGAATGGTTTCAAATAGTAGCGCGTGCGCTTTGTTTCTTCGAATTATGTACGTTTTTAGGGAAAGGTGATACTGAACATCGTGAAGAATCGAGCACGTAACTGAGTTGCCCATAATGGTCTTAAAATTGTGTCAAATCTTATAAAAACGCTTTATTTGCCTATGTCTGATAATTTTATTGTCTCTAAAAAGGTGTTCTGTCAAGTGTAGCAATATGAATATAAATTACGCAAAAATTATCTTGCGGGTACTTATATTCACATCTAATATTTACACATTTAAGATTTTTGCATACGTATATTGCATTATTAACAAAATAATGTCATAAATGTGTCAATTTACTATCAGTAAGTCATTTTGAAAAATTTGGTTGACATTTAAAATAATTTATGACATTAGTTCCGGGATTTCTATTCTAACGGTTTTCGCAAACAAATCCATAGGTTACATTAGCCCTGGGGGGAGAATTATTATCAATAAAGCTTCATTTGATCTTTAATTGACAGCCCCAATAATTAATTATAATTGGATGACGCGGCCATCTTGGATCCGGAGATAATGCAAATACGAATATAATCTTAGGTAGCTGTCTTACTGTCGAACTGCAAGAGTGAAACCATTTAAGGAACAATTCTTTTTCAATGGAAGGCTACTTCAACTGAATAGAAATAAAAGATATTTTAAGGAGACAGCATATGCTGAGAAAACACAGGAAAATGGCGAAATCGGGGACCAAAATTGAACTGGGTTACTTTGAAAATTTATAAGTACTTGTACCTGTTTCAAATGTACGATATATCTTATTATAGTGAAACGGCTAAATTTAAATGTCTTGTATGTGTATCCATCGCATAACTTAATATCTTAGCACCTTTTCAAAGGTATCATAAAAGTTCATGATGCATAGATTAATAAAGCAAATATATTATTTATATTATTATATACATATTTATATTATATAAATATTTTATGTACAAAGCGCACTATGCGATGAGCCATAAAAGCCATCCCTGAGACAGTTCAATAGACTTCTTACATCAAATTTGAATAAGCCGTCAGTTAGTATTTGTATGTAACTCTTGCAAATAGAATTTGACTGTATTATTTCGCTACTGCGGGAGAACAGTGGATTTAATTACGATGATCTTTCCAGCCGCTGTCAGATATTCCATTAAATGGCATAGTATTTTTTTATAATTCCGTTTATTTTTCGATATTAAAGTTCGTGTCTAGATGTACGGGATTTTTTTCTGTAAGAAAATATTAAAAAGCATTGACAATAAACGTGTCAATCACGGAATAAGTTAACGATTTAAGTAGTTCTCAGATCAAGAACCTTCGATATTCACATGAAACAATTTGTTAAAAATCGGTATGGTGACAATGTGGAACATACATGCAGGTCATTTTCTTTATATCATTACTTTGTAAGTGTAATAATTATTACTAAAGTTAATGGTGTTACTGTATAAAAATCAAGGTGATTTGTAACATTGCAACAATCTACAAGTTAAGATAAGTGTCCGTTAGGAATAAAATGTACTTATCATCATCATCATCACAGTCATCATCATTACAGTCATCATCATTAAAGTCATCATCATTACAGTCGTCATCATCACAGTCATCATCATCATCATCACAGTTATCATCATCAGTATATGTTTGTGTCCTATACATAGTGAGACATAAGTCTCTCATTATGGGCGCCACCATGCCCTGTCTTCCACCTGTTATTTTTGGAGTTTTTCGTTGCACTCGTATATCAATACTCTGATATATCGTTTAACAGACTTGGTGGATAGTGATGATATGTCGACACAAATAGCAAATGTTACTCTCAACAAACAAGCGTTACTAAATATAACTAACTTATGGTTTTTACGTGACAAAAAGGAAAGATGGCTATCATATATGTACATATATTAAATAGTAAAATGCACAATTTAATCACATAACATAACGTTTACTATATTTGAATAAATGGATCTTAAAAATTGTACGACACCAAGAATTGTAATTTGAAAGTCAAAAGAAAGTAAATCTGATGCATTATAAAATTAATAAGCTGTAAAATTAAAGTTTTATTGTACATACGCAGTTAGGTTTGATCTAAACCGATCCACTCTTTCTATTGATTTTTATGCACTTTCACTTACGATTTTTTTTGGCGAACATGACTTTTCACTATGTCTATCTACTTATACAGCCATAAATACTATAAAAATCTGTCTGTAATGTAAATCTAATACATAGGAGATTCAATCGATCGCTGACCGTTAAATGTCATACTGTGCTATGGAATGTTCATTAATTTATCGCTGCTTTAAACTCCAGCAGCATAATTATCAATTAAATAATAAATGACATTCTAAATGCGAGCTGTATGTATTATCAACTCTGTGGCTCAGCTTCCCGCAGGCACATTCTGATTAATGAATTTCCGTATCCAAAAACTGTTGGCAGATAACTCGTTTCGCGCTTCACGAGAAGGCAGCTGAACCCTTCGGGTAGGGTAATTAGTTTAGATTGAATACTGCCGACTTTTTTTATCTGACCTCAAGTACGCTTTCAGTTTGTTGGCTGATATGTACGATCCATAATAATAATGTCGAACATTTTTAAATTATTCCAATTTTAATAACTTATAACATGCTACATTACAATTATAACATTTTTACGACAATACCGCAGTAGGCTTAGTTATTTCCATTCTGAGAGGGGATCCTGTGTTCAATAGATAAATAATAAGGACTTAAGTACTTATGACCGTAACAATTGTTTTAATCGATATAAGTCACTATCGATTAAACATATATTATGTGGTCTAAATGTTGTTTTTAACTATTTTTTTCTATTAGCAATGAGATATACTAGACATAAATTTACTTTAAACAGATGTATGACATGTAACAGGTATGACAAAGTTCATGCAGCAATGCATCTTTGACTAATATACAGTAGATCATTTATTTTAAAATAATATCATTGCTGTAATGAGTTTGATTTAACCGTAACATAGTCGTTCATGCGCTCCTGTAAATTCTCTTGAAGTGTCTGCAATAAAAAGTCTATTAATCATCAAGCAAAAAAACTGCGACATTCGAAGCAGATTTCCTCCGATTTCAATACGAACTTACTCCATGAAACGATGATAATGAAATCTATAGCCGTGCGTTGAATATTGATAATTTTCCAAAACTGGTGCATATAACACAGCGTTCAGTATCGGTCGTTGACCTCTGGTGCCAGAGCGTTCTAAATACGTTTCTCCATGCATATCCTAATAGGCGTATTGTTTTAAATTTTTTCGTTTTACTATTACAATGGACGCGTGAGACTATGCAGACGTGACGAAGTCAAAATTTGGAGCAGAACCGTGAAATAGCGAATTATAGATGCGAGCGTGAAAAGTATAGCAGTTACACTATTGTTTAATATATTGTTATTCCTCCTAATTCTTAAATACTGATATTCTGTACGCAAGAACTGCAAGAAGCTTTCTCTTTTCATTGGTATAACAATAATCGTGATTGAAGAATTACTTAATTCAACAGATGACCGTTATTTGTTCTAAGAAAAAACTTTTCATTTAAATATTTGCAAAGGTAACTTAAAGCGAAATTGCTATTAATTCACTCGTTTCAATGCTGCAATAACAATTTAAACAGGATATGCTGTACACAAGTTACGTAGTTTTGTTATAAAATACATGATTAAAGTTTAAATATCTTTATGACTGCCTCGTTGGTGGGATAGTGGCAAGCGCGAATACTGATAGAGAGGTATTGGGTTCGAATCCCGGCTCGTGTACTTCTAGTAGTGGCTTGGAGTTTGGCTTTGTGGGCATGACAATAGACTCACCGCCTATTCCGTAATGGGATAGTAAACGTAGCTGGTGAAACGTGGGAGTATACTACAGTTCTCTGCCTACCTCTTCGGGGACTACGGGCGTCATGTTACGTTTAAGTAATTTTAAGAGACTATTCGTAGGAAACAAAGGTACCCGAGAAAAAACGTATAAGAACAACATATAAATCGTACTTGATTCTGACATCTCTGCTTTAATAAAAACACTTGCCTACAGTTTACAATAAGCAATAGCAATAATCATGTAAGAATCATATTTCGTCACATTTCAAAGGACCGTTTCAATTCGTCAACTAAATGTTATCAAATGTATTATTCAATTAACTGTACGTTTAACAACAGAAACGGATACCGTAAACATTTCAGCACTCAGCGCGTAATACAAAATACATAAAAATCAATTACACGCCTCCGAATTCTATACGTACATCACAGCGACGAGTAAGCAACGCGAGGGCAAAAAAAATACCACCTTCTACACGTCAAATTCACAGCCGATCGGGTATATACACCGCGGGCGCAACGAACTGACGCATCACGAGAAAAAAATAAAAAAATTTAAATAAACTCATATAATATAGTCCTCAATTCTATAACGAGGCGAGGTTACATTGAAACAGTACGAGTAATTCAAGACCCTTTATTCATCTGAGTATACGTGTAATTACACTCTGATAGGGCTGTCTTAAGGCGAGGTAATATCAACCTGTCAGCACTTTCCCCAATAACTTTTGCAGGGTATTCACTTTTAAATTTGGTTAAGCTCTTTTTCTTTTGTAATTTTTCCTTCTATTCTTTTTTAGATGTGAGCATTGATTGGTAGCAAAATGTCAGATTAAATCGCACCTATTTTAGGGTCATTTTTGACAGTTAGGCTAACAAAAAGTCAATTTGACAAGATTGATGTTTCAAATTGGATATTTCGTTATAGAACACAGTCGTTTAGAGGTTATAATAATTTGAAGCCTAAAATATGCGAACAAAAACATCTAAAGTATCAAATTATGTCTCATAACAAAATTATTCTCCTCCTTAGAAGCGAGCGTTTAGTAAACGGTGACAATGGAATCTACCTATGTAATGTCGTAATATTTTATGTATACTTATACGAGTATAATATATGTATAAATATATTTACATAAATAACGTATATAAACACTTGGAACAGGAGGAATAAAGGTTGTTAACTTTCACTCTATAATTTAATAATGAAAGTTATTCCTAATGCACGAATGAAATTTTTATAGAAGCTTATCGCTGTTTTAATAGGATTCATAGATTGTGAATAGAAATAAGTATTGTTACGGGAAATATTAATTTTTTTTTATAAAATCGATATATTTTTTTTATTGTTATTTTAAAAAGATACAAAAAAATTTATAACTTAACACGGGGCTGTAATCCCTGAAAAGGTAGGCATAGGAATGTAGTTTCCCATGTTTCACCAGTTACGTTTACGTTTTAACACTGTGGATTAGGTAGATAATCTTTTGCCATTCACCGAGCACGTTTCCAGACTTCAAGGTACTAGATTTTCTAAATTAAAAACATCCGATAGTACCCAACTCGCGATTTGAACCCGGGACCTCCCGATCAGCAGTCGCGCTTGCTACCAACACGACTAACAAGGCATGAAAAAAAAATTCGTTACTTTAATTAATGAAAACGTTATTATCGAGTCGAACATTTCATACTATGACATAACAGTTAGCATATTTATGTAATTAATTTAAATCGCGAAGAATGGATTGGATTCTAAAAGGACAGCCTAAAACAGGATGGTCACCCTACAGTATATTCCGTAGAGTCCATAAGAACACGTAGCTGGTTATCAATAAATCCCATTCTTAGAAAAAAAATGGTAAAAGAGTTCAACAAACAAACATATTAGTAACCAAAACCATTCTCGTTCATATTTCGATTTATTTATGAGTGTACGGAACGAGAAAAAAGTGTTTTTTATGTCTGCATGAGCTCAATTAACGATAGCGATCGTCAATATGCAATTTAATTGTAATAAGTACCATATTCTACAAGCGTAATGAGATTTCGTTAAAGTAGTTTTTTTAATGAAAAGGCTAACTTGCGGATGGATTTAATAAAACGGCTATCGTGCTGGAGAATGTTAACAACGTTAAAGGCAAATTGCTTTAATTGCCACCGTCATACGAGAGCTGATTGAGATGTTGACAGCTACGTTTGGTGAAAATATATATTTACTTGTGAAATAGTCTTAAGATTGTGATAATTTCACGGTTTTATTTCTGATTTACGATTACGATCTGATACTGATTTACGAGTATATAGATTAGATCAAATAAGACATGTAAATAATAATGACCTTATCGTATACAAGCCCTTTTGATGAATTCATATTGCACAAGAAATTGAAAAGTAAATGATGATAAACTACACTTGTGCTTTAGTTAATTTAATAATGCAATTATCATGTGTAGCGCGTTCCATGTAGGGTAACCGTGTACCGCGTCATACAATTCTTCATTGGACGCCATTTGTCGCCTATCCGTTGATTGATTGATTGACTCTTGTCGTAGGTGGTTTGTAGGCCCTGGCATATTCCGCATGATTTTTGGATAATTTGCGAATAAACATAATGCAATTAAACATTATGAAACAATTTGAATGCAACGTTGTATTCTAAAATTAAATTACAAAATTGTTCCCAATTAATTAGTTGTGTAAATAAAGACACATATGTAGTTGTAAATAATTAATATTGTTGACAATTTTGAAATGTCAATAGCACTTAACGGCTTGATTTAATTTTACACTTGGTTGTTACTTAATTTTAGGAGAAAGTTAAAAATCGTTATAAACTGACAAGGTCCCGTATATAAAATGGTATATATTTATAAATATCTATGTTAAAGTAGATACGAGTTCAATAGGTTAGCAGATTTATGTTACCATTAACGAAATAATTATCACAAATTTCCTTTTTTCATTGGTGGTCTTATTAATTATTTTTATTAAGCAACAGCCTCACGTTTGACTGCTATCTCACCTGATGGAAAGTGAAATGCAGCGTAGGGTATAGCACGTTTGCCTAGAAAGTGCCTCTTTTCTCGAATAACTCTAGGTTATACGAATCAAGAAAAATCGACACCGACAGTTAGCTCCACTCGTTTGAAGTCTGTAGCAGAAACGATTTAAGCTGAAGGTTTCGCACTGCTCATTGGAGTGTTTATACCATGTGGATGGAACCCTGCCGTACGTCCGATGATGGAACGAAGCAGGTGGAATAAAATTATGGAGCTATTGTGCGCACACTCTATAATGTATCCAATAGAAAACTGCAAGACAAGCAACATTGCGGCGGTGATCGAGTCCATGCAGTTTGAACTCAAACAGTTTGTCTTTACCAATAAGTTGTTTGAATCCGTATCGGGCCAGAGTAATAATATATTCGTTAATCCCGTGCAGGGATACATGGTACTGTAGGAGGCCGCAAAACCCGGCGCCGGCAGAGAATACCCTGGCCGCCTACAGTCAGCAGCGTAAGTGGTGCGAGAAGCTATGATCCCCAACCCGCATGCCTAGCGTGGGAAATATTGGCATAACTTGTCAGGAGAGGCCTATTATGTCCAACATTGGACTGCATTAGGCTGATGATGAATAAGCTGTCTGGCACATTTCTCTACAAAGTTCAAGGCTTCCAACTGGTACTTGCCAGATACGTTCATGCTATGTCAGTAACAATGTCAAAATATAGCTAATTTACCTTTAACTATACTGACTTTATAAATAACTATAACTGTGTATATGACTAATAAGAAACGTTTATTAAATATTCCTTTGACTAAATAAAATAATATTATGGATAGGCAAGTTTTATATTAAACGTGCAAATGGCCTTACGGAACAAGTTTGCATACTTTTTAAATCTGGAACACGAGACACAATTCGGTTCGATTTAAATTTATCTATTTATAATGTTGATTATTTTATGTTTATATACCTCTTGCTTACAATAAGTCGTTAGAATTTGTGTTCCGTTATATGGAATTCATATATTACCTCGAACATCTGTGTCTTATGCAAAAAAGATTCTGGTTAATTTGTTATTCGTAAAATAGATTTGCCTTGTTCTTGAAATGAATTTTAATTAGTTATACCGTCTATCGTATATTACAATATCGTATTTTCAATCAATTTTCTAAATTGTTTCAATTAAAGTATTCGTTGTCTTCTTGACAAAAAATATTTTTTTAAATATTAATATTATCATGTACTATATTTTATTCATAGCATGAACTATAATTTTGTGTATTTAAATGTATGAATTAAATACACTTAAGTGCAAATGAGTATTAATTTGTTGTAAAATATCATAATTTTATAACGTTCTTTTATTTTGCAATTCAGAAATGGCGATTTTTTTTATAACAACGGCCAATGTAAAAGACGTTACACACAACATTAGAGAAAAACTAAAGATGACAAATGTAAAAGATGATAATTTGAATATGGTAAATATGCTATAGCTTCACAAACATTTTTAAGCCTTTGGAAGGTTGCTAAGACCGTACATTACTTTCATTTGACAATAAATGGTCAAGGCTTCAAGAATGCATGAAAATATGAAAACATGTATTCGGTTCCGCAT
>DWDW01002011.1:0-10735 GCA_018245635.1 Mimoniades versicolor eupheme | reverse complement strand
AGACACAACAGTGCAGTACACTCCCACGTTACACCAGCTACGTTTACGTCACTCTACCAGGTCGGGGCTGACTCCGAGTCACTAATAGGAATTTCAAGTTAGAAATATCAAGGACTCGAGCCCAAGAGTTCTCGATCAGCAATTGTCCTTGCAACCACGTGACCAACAAGACAGTCCAATTAAGATAGATTAATTAATATAACACAAAACGTGTTGGAAGATTTGCGATTAGTTTCATGTTTGTTCCTTTAAAAGACGTTAATATTTTACACTGTCATTGAAAGGGTGAAACGTGGGAGTGTTCTACATTATTCTGCCTACCTCATCATCGATTAAAGGCGTGATATTACGTGTTACGTCATTGAAAGGGCTAATAGTTTATGTCTTGGCTAAAAAATTTAAATAAACTTTTAATGATAACTTACAAGAAGCGCATGTAGTCTGAATACGGTTGCAGGTGGTAAAAGGATCTGTAGAATCAAGCAACGTCAAGAACGGTCGGAACTTGGTCATAAATCTCAAATGTTGCTATGCTTGAATATTTCTTTCCCGCTAAATAAGCAGCAATAGCCTAGCGAGTTAGGAATCAACGCCCACCTCCACCGTTCTTGGGTTCAAATCTCACCGAGTACTTCTTAACCAAAAAATTTGCTTTCAAAGATTAAATATCACTTATAGAAACGGTGCAGGAAAGTACCGTGAGCAAATCTCCACACCTTAGAATTTTCCATGATGTCTTCTAAATCGTGTGAAATGAGCCGATCCGCACCTGATCGGCGTGGCAAATAATAACGGTGAACCTCCGCACTGTTAAAGGAAAATCGTGCTAGACATAGCTGGATGCCCTGGCCGAGAAACTGTGCTCTGCGATCACAAACCTGCAAACCCAGGGTGGCTATTACGGGCATATGATCTCAGGGAAGGCCCATGTCCGGGAGTGGACTCCCGGATAGGCTAATTATGATAATGATGATGTCTGTTAAAGTAGACTCACGCCCAGCAATGTATTCATTACAAGCGTTGATCATGATAGAGATATAGTAAGAAGACCGAAATTGCTGTCATTCCTCTTTGATATTTAATAATTTGTTTAAATTAGAATATATTGCCTTTGTTAGGATCAAGTTGCATTAACAATCTTCTGTAATAATATTCAATTACAATTCAGTAGTAGTTTGTTTGTCACAAAGACTTTATTATATAATCGTATAATTTTAATTCGTTTCAGTGACGAACAACTTTTTGGAAACATTATTACAAGTAATCCATTTTTCAGCAAAAGCAAAGTTTCGATGGAAAATTATTTTGGCGTTTATAGCTTCAGTTTTTCTCCTAAATACGCTTTGATGTTGATATAATGACAGTAATAATAAAACTATAATTGGTTGCCTCAAAATAATAAATACTTAAACAATAATTATGCATATTATAACAATATTGAATGCCTAGTTGATCCAGTACTTAAGCACTGCGTAACGAGGTCCTAGGTTCGAATCGCTTTTCTAAGTGAAAATTTGCTCGGAGTTTGAGTTTGTACACGGTGTGTTGCAAAAGGCTGACCCTGTCTTCCACAAAACTTGGCCGAACTCCTCTACCGATGTCATTGGGGATTACAGTAGCGAGGTTAATCTTCCAACCTGACGATGTACTTACTTACATATTTTGTCATATATAAACGTTTTATTCAATAACAAAAACAAAGAATTGCAAAAACAAACAAAGTCCATAATTGTCCTTCATCTTTTTTTCCGACTTAATAAATTGAATAATAAATAATTAGGTATGATTAATATTTATTTATTGTTTCATATTCATATTTCAAGTTTAGTTTATTGTCAATTTATTTTTATATATATATATATCTATGTCAAGACATTTTAATAAATGCATTGGTTACATGAAAACATAGATTACATGGATAAAACAGCATGTTTTAAAATGGCTAAAGTGTAACTATATGTTATTTCGCGTATCTAACGTTAACGCGAAACGGAACGCGTCTGTATAATTTAAATATGGAATGTTTCAGTTTTAAATTTCCGCCGCCTTTACATAACCCTCTTTAGTTTTCGCCTTGTTTGCATGTTGTAAATATTTTTAAAGCCTGGCGTTATTTCGTATCGCCTTATACAGAAAACGGGACCCAGATGTGACGTCACAGCTTTACTTCACACATTTGTCTCACTTTTTCGCTGAGTTTGTTTAGTATTTAGTACAGTACGCTTGAACTTGTGATGCAAAAGAAACAGTAATCTGTACTTCTCCAATGCATTTCATCTCATTATAGAAAAACAATAAAACTCATTAGGTAGGTACTCATTATTAGAGACTATTTTTGTCTACCCTTTGGGTACATGGGAAGAATGAAATTAAAATTGAATGTCCTCGTAGCACTCGCATTGCTTGGTTCTGTTCTAAAATTTTCAAATCGCAAAATCCAGCCTCATTGCCATGACAACGGACTGCGAACCGAAACCGAGCAAATAGAACACAGCCAGTAATCTCAAGCAGAATACGGAAACGCGCCTAGAACATTCCATTCTCGCCCGATAGGCTCTCGCTAGCTAGCATGGGCCGCAATTAAGAGTAGCCTTGTACCATTTAGTACAGACATAGTCATGAGTAGGAACGTAAGCTTGAATTAGAAAGGTATTCGTGTGTTACTTAACGAAGTGCTTTTTCAATAAGGGCGTCTCTGTGTGCGTGTGGCCCTGGCTTAGTAACAGGTGAAAAATACTGTACAGAAGAAAACTAGGTGACGTTAGACATTAGTTATAAGACAATGGAGTTTCGGACAATATTATTAAAAACCTTTACTAATAAGTATACTCTAAAACGAACTTTGAAAGAAAGGAATGGAGAGAGGAGATTTGCACTTGAAGGGACCGAAAGTAAAGTGAGCAAAAACTTTTACAAAAAATTACTCATAATACAAATTATATTGTTTGTGTTACGTGAATAGTAAAAATAAATAAATAAAAGAAACTAACATCTTAGTATACTCCCACTATAAACTATTCTATTTTATAATATAAATTATTCGACTAATAAATATGGCCGATGACGGTGTAAACGATTTCGCGGATTTACATCAATATGAAAATCTCTCTTCAGTTTCCCGTACCATGTTTTACCACTGAAGACAAACAAAAAAATACGTTCTCCAACAAAAATAATATGAAACCACGAACATTGAAAGAAATACCTAAAGAGTATAATATAAAGAATACCAAACCTGAAGAAAAAGAAGTACTTGACTACCATGAACACTAAAATGAATAACAAAACTTAAAAATAACAATAGGAGGATACGCGGAGTTTTAAAAATTATTTTATGACTGTTTTACGTAAACAATAACAGCCTAGTGGTTTGAATTTCAGTATCTCACTCCGAAGGTCCAGACTCAAATTTTCCTTATGAAATGTGTATTTTAGGGCTAAATATCACATACTATAACGATATAAGGGCAAGTAAAAAAAAGTAAAATCATGCCTGTAATCCCCGCAGAGTTAGGCAGAGGAATTTAGAACACTCCCACGTTCCACCAGTCACTTTTACGTCCCACTATGGAATAGGTGGTGAGCCTATTGCCATAACCGGGCACATATCCAGACTTCGAGCCACTACTAGAAAGTCTAAATTAGAAAATTTAGTAGCGCCAGGACCTCCCGTTCGGCAGTCGCACTTGCAACCAACACGGCCAACGAGGCAGTGCAAGTAATAAGGGAAACATCGTAAATTAACCTACCTAACCTTAGAGTACATAAAAAGAAAAATGTCTCTATAAGCATGTAGTGTCAACTGACACTTGGCATCGTGGCCTACTGTGGCCCTAACCCTATCCTCCTGAGGCGAGAGAAAAACAGTTGGGAAAACATAGATGATGCTAAAGTCATCATTATCATCAACGCTTTCGTCATTCCACTGTTGTACACAAGTCTCCTCTCAGCATGAGAAGGGTTTAGGCCATAGTCTGCAACGTTGGCCAAGTGTAGGTTGGCAAATGGTATAAAAGTATTATCTAAGGTTATGGGGGTTTCATTACGATGTTGTCTTTTATCGTTAGAGCAAGAGTTATTTCATATTAAAAGGCACAAAAAAAACATGTAGATATGTGAGATCCTCGGCTGAGTGCTAATCCTTTAGACCAGTGGTTTTCAATCTTCGGGTCGTAACTCTTAGGGAGGTCGCGAAGCCTTACTCGGGGGGGTCACCGAAGAAAGGAAAAAGCCCAGGTTCAGGTTCGGGATGCCGCACCTGCGACAGAAATGCGGTATGGCAACCTCTTAGTTGCTTTAATAATGCTTAAAGATATCAAAATAAAGAAAACCATAAACACAGTCATTTAATAAAATTAATAACTTTTTGTCGTTCTATGGCCCAAGTGGATGGCCAGAACTGTTTAACTTGTAAACTTGTAATTACTACTCTAGGTAATCATTGATTTAAACAATATAATTATAACATTTTCACCCCAGGTACATTTCGGGATACGCAGGAAACAACGAAAATATGAAAATAATACGCGTTAAATGTTCTCTGTAACATCTGAAATACGGCTAAGACCGTTGTTCCCGTGAGATTTACTTACAACCCATCCCGGTTTTAATAATCGCAGCAATTTACTACCTAGCTATCCTTATTCCCTCTCACATGACAGCCCCAGCGGTTCTCGCCCAGACACCGAGGGAGCCAGCGGGATCGCACCATGAAATGATCTTTGACATCATTAACTAAAATTTTCATCTCTCAGACTCGCGTTCGCAAGAACGCTGGGTTTCATGTTACTTACCTAAATCTTTCCAAAATGCTTTAAAACTGAATTACGTTAAACGTTATTATTTTATATAGGTAAGTATTTTAAATAAATAATCTAGTATTGAAAACGGAGCCCCTAAAATCATATTAACTAAAGTACGAATAAAACACCTCAAATCCTATAGACTAGTACTTTGCGAACCGTAGAGTACCCTGTTTGAAATCACCACAACACAAAACAGAATGATTCAAGTTCTAATTTAATACCCACAGTATAATAATATAAACAGACCACACACGGCAGAGCGGAATCGTAGCCACAATGCACACACGAGTACAATAATCGCGCCACTTCAACGTAATACAGCACTGCAGAGCGCAAAAGTCGGTGATATTACGTTTTACAGAGTTTCATACAGCTTCCATCATGTTTATAGCAACTTTGATGAAAGAGGATTCGTTGTGAGTGGAAAAAAGCTAAATAATGATACCACTACGTTTGTATATTTTAATAAGCTAGCATTTCGTAGTTTACTTATACGAAATACAAAGAGGGCATCTACGGCAACGCAGGGATCACTCGCTTACTCGATTGCTTTACGGCCGCGCCGCGCCTTACAGGTTGAAAATTTGTTAAGCTTAAATCGTATTAAATCGGCTTAAAATTTCGTTGAGTTATTGCATAACGAAACATATTTTCTTAATAAATTGTTAAATAATGAACTATCTAAAAAAGAAAAAGGAAACTATCGTATTTTGATGAATAAAATACTAATCTATAATTGAAATATCGATCCTGCTTATATGGCCACAGGATTCAGGAAGATACATACTACTATATCAACTATCAACTATCAAAGAAGATACTAGTACATATATTTCAACTTCACAGAATGACAGCCAATAATATATTCTCTTTGCTTCATGTACGTTGAAGCAAACTGAAGTCGATGGCGAAGTTTCTAGAAAGAATTTACATTATCTGATTGAGTCCTTGATAGAATTTAATACGAACGCGCACTTTCTTTCTGTATTTTTCTTTCAGTTTTTGCATGTTTTTCAACAAAGATGTTCAAGTTAATTAGATTATTTGAAACCAGATTTCAATTGGAACAAGACACTGTGCTCTTCTTACATTGAATTAACATGGAAGGGCAGCATAATTTCAAAATATTAAAATAAATTTTTAAAGTATATAAAAAGTAAGAGTTGTGAGTAAGAGGAGTTTGATGTAAATTTTGCAATGAACACATGATGATAACATGAAGATAAACAGTTTACTATAGGATTTTCTAACTTGAAATTCCTTACAAGCGGCTCGAAGCATGGATCTGTGTCCTGTGCATAGCAAAGTGAACCAATATACCAATACCACGGTGGGACGTAAACCTAACTGTACATAACGTAAACTTCAAAGTGTACTACACTCCTCCGCCTACCTTATTAGGGATTACAGGCGTGATGTTACGTTCTTTAAATCATCTGCTGGTTTAATACTTATTGTATATCAACAAACACTAACAGTACAACGGCTATAACGCTATTGGAAATTTCTACATATACCTACAGCTCGCCTATTCTGGATTTACGAAATACATGCACGTTTCATTAGCCACTGCGATATTGTGTACACGTGGTTAAGTTATAGGATGTTGCGGAAAGCAGACGAAAGTATCTCCCATTACATACATACTCGTGTATTTTTATATTTTTAAATATTATCATTACGGTACGTCCCTTACGAGGTAAGCAAAAGATTATTTCTAATCATGTTAAATCTGCCTGGTTAATCGTGTTGGATGCAAGCGCAACTGCCAATCAAATGCTCCTGGGTTCAAATTCGTGGTGAGGCACTATGCCAATTTCTAACAAACTCTTCGACAATGTTCTTAAACAAAATAGTGTAACGAAATATATTTTAAAAGAGCAATATAATATCCGTGCAATCCCATGACCCGTCGAGGACCATGTATAGCATCAAGAATTCCACTTCAAAATTCGTTACCCTTAGTATAAAACGACAAGAGGGTTATGAGAAAAATTGTAATTGAATAAATTAAGTCTATGACTTGTACCAGCGACGCTTGACGCGATACGCTGCGTCGTAACAAGCGATTGAATAACGCTCCTGACGTCACCTGATCTAATTTATCCCAAATTCACCTCGCAACCACTACACACCGAAGATATTGGATAATTCATGTTTATGTAAAAGATCGAGCGGAAATGTCTAAGGCTGTGCTCATAATATCCATAATTCGTGATTATAATGGTGTATTTGCTGGATTTAAGTACTTACCGAACAAAGAGTTACGAAATTCCATTTCCTCTGAATCATGCCTCAATAGGCAATCATACAAACTTTTAGCATTCTAATTGAAAATGAAAAAAACGTAGTTTTTTAGTTTGATAATTTATTCTTACCTTCAGATTTCCTCGTTACCAGCGCGACTATCGATCGCGAGTTCGTGGGTTCGAATCCGGGGCCGGACACAATTCGATTTTCTCAATTATATTTTCTAGTAGTGATTTGGGGTCTCGATATGTGCCCGATGTATAGCAATAGACTCACCACCTATTCCTAAGTGAGACTTAAACGCAACTGGTGAAACGTGGGAGTACCTATACTACATTCGTGTGCCTACCTCTTCGAGTATTACAGGCGTGATGTTACGTAATTCAGTTTTATACTACATATATTATAATCATTGTTAATTGTTTTATATTTGTGGCCTTGTCCATTGATCTAACCATTATTGAACTTGACGACTTCTCCGGGGATGGCAGATTCGATTCCCACGCAGAACAAATATGTGTGTAATGAACGGAAATACACATATTTGTTGTATGACTGACTGTAATAAAAAATCTTTATAAATCTAGACATCTACAAATGTAGTTTATCATCCGGTTACCGCAACGCCGACTTTACTCCTCTCAACACATTACCATAAGTCAACACCGCTCGCAGGAGCCGACGAGGCGACCAAGTGTGAAAAGATCACGACACACGTCGTAAATAATACGCAAATAAACGCCGAAAGATTTGAGTTCGCATGAATATTCAAACAAGCCCGCCCGGCGGCTCCGTTCGGGGCTATTTGCATGAAAACACCAAGGAGGTTACGGATTTTGCATTGTCGACTGGCGCGTGTTTTGTTGTTGTGGGCACACTCGTTTTTATTGCACAGATTACCTTATCGTCGGCGGCGGGTGCACATAAAAAATAAACTTCTTAAAAAGTAAAAATAAACTCTTCTTTCTCTGTTCAAGCGCTGACGTTAAAATTTACACGCAGAATGTTTGTCGAATTTTCAAACCGATTTCTCATGTCTACAGTGATGACAGCATTTGGATTAGGAATCATGGACAGGGGTGCGAATCCTACTCCACGCCTGGAACTATGCGGAGTTATGCGCTTTGAATAATAGTCAATGTTACTGGGATCAGCGATGAAGAAAAATTTCATGAAGAAGCCTACACGTGAGAGTACCTACTCTATAACTTATAAGCAGTGACAGTCTAGGAATTTAGAATTCAATCTCCCATTCTGAATATCTTGGGTTCAAATCCTGGCGCGAACCTCTTTACAGTTTTTTCAAATTTACAAATTTTTCGTTTCCAAATAAAATGTTACGTGCTACAACAATGTAGAAAAACACTATGACGAAATTTACAAATGTAGGATTCCCCATAATGTTTTCTGAGGCGTTTGAAGTCTGCCAAGCCGCACTTGGCCAGAGTGAAACTTTGAAAGGAAAGGACTAAAAACTTGTTGATGAGTGTAACAATAACAGCGAATGAGCTGTTTAAATTATTCACGTGCCTTGTGTGACGAGTGAGTGGAAAGTCCCACACCAGAGCGTGTAGCAATGTCATATTCATACATTTATAAGCAGAACACACTCGTTAAAACCGTTGTATTTAAACTGGTAATGACTTAATTATCATATCAAGAGGCAACCTCAGCGGGAATTAACATGGATTCCCGAGTCACGAAAATGATCTCGTAAGATGGGAATTCTATAACGTTACATGTATATTTTACACACAAGGGATTATGAGTCTTACCGTCTATGTAATAAGGTAATTATCGCTTTGATTTAATCTGTTTGAGACGAATGTAAAACATAATAAAACTGTCACTAAATTGTATGTGCGGTTAAGAACTTTTTGATTGTTTATCCTTTTTTCATTTAATGAGATAGCCCCGCTTGAAAAAATATTAATGTAAAGGACAGGGGTTGTAAAGATAGCATAACGATCAAGACTACACATTCCATGTAAAACACTCATGTTACTTTAAAAAAAACGTACATAACATCACACCTGTAATCCCCTGCCTCAGGCAGAAGAATGTACATGGTAGACTCCCACGTTTCACCAGTTACGTTTACGGCCCATAATAGAATAGATGGTGAACCTGGTGTCAATCTCCGGGAACAAATCCGGACACGTAACTCTAATTAAGAATACACCAACTAGTGATGTTGACGTGTCTTGTACGCGACGCGCGAAATTATTCGTGAAAAACAAATACAGTCATATATTAATTACAGATTCGACATTTTGAAGACAAATTTTAGATGTGCTCTAATACTTGTGTTTAATATATTCAATGTTAGAATTGTTTTTTGACAATTAACAATTTTTAAAATATACCTAATTAATTATTTCCAAACAAAGCGCTTATAATAAACACTTTCTCAGTAATTCGATTCCCTCGCTATACATAAATTCTAGTAAATACCGGTATTTACTAGTATTTACCAGTATTTCGCCAGCGAGCTAGAATTTTGCCGAATCATCGCCGTTCGTTAGCCGAACTGCGGTTTCGCTCGCTAATACAGTTAACGAATGGTTCGATTGATTGATTTTACGGACACTCGCCTCTGGAGCCTTAGCAAATAGAACCTTGATAGACTCCCTCTATTAATTACGTATGAGGGTCCATATGATCGTGGGCATCTTTTCAGCTTAGTTTGTTAAAGTTTCTGGGTTCGAGTTCTGATTACGTACAATTGAATAATGAGTATTTGCATATAATTCCTCCTCCCGTATGTTTTCGCATCACAATCTTCAACATTGTCATAGGATGACAGACAAATAATTAAAATAATTCGAATAAAGATATTCTCAAAATTAGACATAGCTTTTGTTATGAGCAGTGTTACCAGGTAGCGTATAAACTACGGACATTATAATTATTATATCATCCTCCGGGATCCTTTGCGGGATATACAGACAGCACAGAACCAAACATGTATATACCTACATATATCCTTACGGTCTGACGTACATAAAATACTACATATGTATAATTCTCAATATACATATACAATTTAAGATTCACGCACAGAGAACATAATTGCTCATCAAACAATTATTAGTCCTAACCGGGAATTGTACCCACAACTCCAGCTCAACAGCCAAGTTCACTAACCATAGAACCAAAAGTATTCAATACACTGTGATAATTATTATTTAGTATTCATTACCTTCGCCTGAGGTACAAGGAACGAACAAAAACAAAAGTCAATTTAGTTTCAAAACTTCCCGTAGCCACGTCCGCTTCTGTTTATTCCAAGAACAATACGATCACCAATTCTAATATAGTCACAACTCGTTATGTATTACAAAAGTTTGTGAACATTAATATAATTAGGCTATATTTTGTAATGAAAAAATCATAATGATAACTTAGTTAGATTTGTATTGAAGGCGTAGTTACCGTAAATTAATTCAGTTTCGTCATTCTGTATCAAGCTTGTACAGTTTTAAAGGGTTTATTTTTAGATTGTTAAACACATTAAGGTCATACAGCTATCCAAAGTAAAACGTATTGGAATATTAAGTGCCTTTGATTGGCCCCGGTGATCCATTGCCGATCGAGAGGTCCTGGTTTCAAAAGGCCGCGGGTACTACTAAATTTTTCTATCTTAGAATTTCTTAATAATTCCTAGTAATGACTCGGAG
>DWDW01002010.1:0-10735 GCA_018245635.1 Mimoniades versicolor eupheme | reverse complement strand
AAAGTAACTGGTGAAACGTGGGAATGTTCTACATTCCTCTGTCTACCTCTTCGGGGATTACAGGCGTGAAGTTACTAGTTACTCAATAATTATTTCCAGATTATAACATAACGACACTATAAGCATTACAATATGTGCTGAACGTTAGAAATGGATAAATGACGTCATTTGGTAATATACAATTTTGTAATTGGACGTGTTGTCCCATCATGCGCTGGGCTTGCATCGCATGCCCATTGTTTCAGACTGTTAGCCGCGACATGGGACACACTCGGAATACGAAGAGGGGTAGCATGAGTAAAATATCGTTGTTACTTTAATATCACAAAATTACACAGCGCGTCACATTACAAGTGACGCTTCTGTTGTGGCGATCGGCTGAATGTAATGAGCCGATTTGCGCTGACGCCGCCGTTGAGAGACGTGGCTTGCTTACGGACTAGTGTGTCGTGAGATTCAAAAAAGGAATTTTCTTTGAACTTTATACTATATATTTGAAATTTATTAATCTGTCGACTTGGATAATGAATGGAATACGTAAAAAATCCTATAGCGATGACCGCTTCCTTAAAATAGTTCACTCGCGTCTATATGGAGATGATTTTTGTATTATGTAGCCCTATTTTATTCCAAAAATGGGCTTTTCAAAGAAGTTGACAGAGAAAAAGAATTGTTTTTGTACTTGAACTTTGTCTTTGTATCAATGCTATTGGCCGTTGTATCGAAACAGTAATAATTACTATAACAATGAAGTGCATTTTAATAAAATTTATGTACTTTATAAAAAAGCTAAAGTTGAATTTGACTATGGAAACGACACAGATTTTTACAATAAAATTAAGCCATGAAAATTGTAGTTATCGTGTTGACAGTGATAAAATATGTACGTATATACATACATATATCATTTCAAACTAAATTTTTATACAAACGTGACGCACAGAAATATCTTGTTACTAGATAATCACATTTCTCTAAAGAACCGCCGGCCGACAAGGTATCGTGACGCGGGCGCGCGAAACATTTACTGAAGAGGTTTTTTTTTCATAAAGGTTGTTCGACTTATGGGATCATATAGGCAATCATGGCACCCCGATCGTGTATCCTATCCACCTAACGATCGCTTTGAGGATGCCGCCGGTGCACAGCATATGGCATGAAACACAAACGCCCCCACCTTGTTATTAAGTGTGAATTCCTACAAATTGTTCACAAATATTTGCGTCTACCTGTGTTGTTGTTTTTTTTATTACCCCACTCGTTATTGGTATTTGCCGTGACTGAATCAAGAACGCCATAAAAATAGTCCGATTGGCCATGGTGGATTAATATCCCGGGTACGTTGAGCTTCGACGAACTCACAATCGACAATGTCTCTGTGTTGGAGTCGCTGGGTAATTAATGCTCGGTTACGTGCGCATTTTTTCTGTGCAAGGTCCGCTTTTTACATTATTACAGCTCTAAAACCGCGTGAACTAGGATCGACGCCTTGCTGTAGAATCAATCGCGAATGACTTTAAACGTAAAATTGACAACTGCAATATCGAACTTACAATTTTTCGTATTTGCATATTTGCCTACGACACGACATCTATAAGTAGAATCACAAAGCCGCCATTTTGATTTTACAGATAAAGTCAAGAATATTAATTTGTTTGCAGCTCAATGATGTATAATATAAAGTCTAGTGATACTGTTTTGACACTTGTCCTCGTTATCATCATCAACAACCTATTGCTGTCCACAGCTGGACATAGGCCTCCCCTGAGGTGTTATGCCCATAACCCCCACGCTGGGCATGCGGGTTGGGGATCGCAGAACACAGCTTCTCGCACTGCCTCCGCTGCTGTCCATTTATTCTCACAGACCTTATATATTGATCCGAATAGTAAATAACAAAGCAGGCATAGCATAGTATGTTATGGTTCAGCCTACTAATCTTGGGGTCCTAGGTTCAATTCCTTTAACACCCGTTTTATGTTTCACATAGTTTAACGATATGTTAGAAAATTACATATATAAAGCCATTTGCCGAAATAATATACTCATTAAAGAAGTGATGGTGCCCAGTGTTCGTAGCTTGTCAGCAAATAAGCTTACATCGGCACCTGGGCGGGCCACGGCTAATGTAAGTATGTAACTGAGCGGCCATAAAATGAGGCCAGGATTGACGTACTGTGTAAGTGTAGATTTACGTAGTTGTTTTTGTATTAAAACAGTCGAAACGGATTGATATTGCTAACGTAACGGAACATCACGCCTGTGATCCCCGAACAGGTAGACAGATGAGTGTAGTACACTCTCGCGTTTCACCAGTTACGTTTAGATAACATAAAGCTAAAAGTTTGTTGTTATGTTAATATATATTTTTTTTCATTTTTCAGAGACAAATTAAAGAAACAATTAAATTTGTCACCGGAATCTGCGTTCGTGTATAGAGTGATGAATGTATTAGAAGTATTTTATTTATTTGGCATTTAGCGCTATCTATTTACCTACCTCGTTAGACGCTTGACATGAAGATATATTTACTAATAATAATATTCATAAAAATAATGTGTTTGACTGAACAATGTTCTATAAATATTAAAAATCTATTCTTAAAATAATAACAAGTCTTACATGTTCATATGCGGATGTAGTCTTTAATTTTTCACAATGCAGCGTTTGTACTTTGTTGCTCCGAATTGAAGGTGTCAAAGGAAAATATAACAATAGCGAAGAATAAAGATCACTGGGAGAGTCTACGTATAATTTAATGATTTGACTGTTATTTCAATCCTTTTTGACGTACGACTAGGATATCTGCACGTAACAGATGTCTGATAGCAGGAGGTACTTTCGCTAGCTGTTTCTATAAAAACATTTTACGTTACTTCATAGTACATACATACATACATACGTTTGCTTTTTCTATAAAAGAAACATTTAATGTTACTTCTTGGAAGCAACTAATATCAATTACGCTGTTATCTCGTAAACATATATCAGGTTTTAAATGCTCATCAAAGTTTTGGCGGGTTATTTTCTAATACACGTATAATGTCCTTTTTATTGAGTGTAAATAATTGAGTTTGTATCGACGCCGCGCCGCCGCCATCTGCTCGCCAGCGCTTAAACACTCCTTTTCGGATTTCCCACTTAACTTTAATGTTCACATAAAATTTTACGTTAAATCGAAATTTCAATGAAAATAGAGTCCTGTGCGGTCCGCATACAATTGAGAATGCATTGCCGTAAGTAAATATATATCACTGCGTCGGGATTTAAAAAGACCTTTGTCCGATTTTCCTTTGTCGTCAAGCGATTTCGTTCCTAATGCTTCAAGCGATGTGACGCAATTTTCTCCGACGCGATAGTTCACTGGTTGTATCACTTTCATGGATTTGTCGTGAGGTTGGTTATTACAATATTTGTTGTTGGAGTTTATTTATTGGATAGTTATGAGGAGCTCTCCTGAACAGTCGCCGGTGTCGATTGAAGGCGAGTCGCGGCTATTGATCTCACTGCGCACAATGAGCGGCTGAAGTCTGTCCGACTTAGACATGTAAATCATGTGTATATGTGACACTGCTGTTTGCTTAGCGTACAAACGTGACCGTTGATGTTAAACATTGTCGCGTTCCTCGCATACTTTATTTTCTTTACTTTCGATACTTAGTAGATTATAATGTATTATAATATCGCGCCCTTGCATCCCTGAAGGGTGACAGAAGAGTAGTTTCACTTTTTATTAATTATACGTCCGACGAAATAGGGGAGTAGTTTTGTAATACTCCTAAAAGTGGGGCGAGTAAGGAATAACTGGCTTGTAATAACTAATAACTTATTAACTGTCTCGTTAAGGCCAGCAGCTCTTTTCTTTACATATGCCGCTATTTTTTGCTGGTTATGTTAACATATTTTAGGCATTTATTAATATACGGTCACGGAAAATCCCTTCCGGAGTAGATACAGAGCACCGAGTTACCCAGATCGGTACCTTTACTGAACTGACTAACATTTATCACTCTCGCATACATACGAGTAGGCGCCAGTTACACAGGCTTATGACTCCCCTATTAGCCAATGTTTGACCTGTTTGGTCAAGATAAATGACCCTGGATGTCCCTCAACACTTGCATGTCGCAAGTTTGTTCTAAGGGTCCAGGATAACAATTTGCCCGTATTTCCCTAGGGACTTCAAACTTTGTAGATCTGTACCACCCTATAAAACATCGGTACAACCCCAAGGCCATTACATAATTGAGCAGAGCCCACGTTAAAATTTGCCATTAAGCATATTGATTAAATATTTTTATAACAAATAGTTACAGTACCAAGAATAAGCTATTAATGTTGAATTGTTAAAAAATCTAATGAAATATATTGAATTTCATCCGGTATAATTCGATTAAAATATAAAAGTTGCCTCGCCTACAAATTCTAACAATTGAACTCTACAGCCGCGTGTCCGGCCGCGGGTCGGGTCGAGTAATCGAATAGTCCGAGTTGGAGAGCGGTATCTCGATCTGAGATAGCGGCATTGCCGCGTACGAAGTGCGATAATCTCCTAAAAGGTGTTGTTGTGTTGTAGTTAATTAATATTTAGGCGAGGCGAGCGCCCCGCGGCGCCCGCGCCCGCCCGCGCCCGCCCGCCTTTGTGCCGCGCCGCCGCTCGCCGCATTTGTCATGTTAGCGCTCACCAAAGGTGTGAATGACTTTTTTTCTAACCATTATTAATGACAATGATAGAAAATATTGTTTTTTGTTACAACAGTGTTGATTGTTGTCAATTAGTTTTTTGTTGCGTCGCCGCGTTTGATTCTAACCGTGGCCGATCGATTCACTTTTGATTTGAATTGAATGTTTGGATTAAAATATGGCTGGCTTCATTAAACCTTTTGATATGATTGAGCATATCTATCTCTCCTTTTATGTAGAACAACCTTTGGACTGCTTAATAGGTATGGCAAATAATCAGTCCGTAATAGAAACCTACGTATAACGGACCCACGAGATTATATTAACATAAATATATTTCTAAGACCCCCATTGCCGTAAGTGATACTGCCTGTCCTCTATAGGGAAATAAATCGCAATAACTTGACAAGACATACACTTAATTCAATTGAGACTTTTTGCATCACTCTAAGAGTAGTTATATAACCGTTAATATCCCCCTCCCCGACTGAATGGTGGAGGGAATTAAGTACATTTAAATACAGCCTATATTTAAAATTTATTACATTCCAATTAACATACTATCTATTTAAAACATTAATGGGAATGTCCTGATTTAAACTAACCGAGGTTCGTTTATATGAACAAGTGCCATACCTACCTGATAAAATCTACGAAAAGCAAAAAACATGAAACAGAGCAAATTTTGACGGAGTGCGAAAAACAAATTCTACATATTATATAGCTTATAATCTAATTTATTTCCAATAACACGTGCTTGATGATTTTCCGCGATCTACACTTATAACTTCATAAGAAGATTATATTCGCTGTAAATATAGGTAGGTACCCACTGGGACCGGAATATAGACAACTGTTCGCAATATATTGGTGTTAATTGCTGTTATTACTTGCAACATTGTATTGTTGATAAATTCGTTTCATTTATACATCGTCCTTATTTAATGCCATTCGATGAGGCGGCTATTACAAAATAACCGACCGACCGATTCACAAACAATAAATTTGTTCTCCTTAAATTACATTAACGCGTTTGTATTAATACATAAATTCAAAATTGGAATACTGGATTAATCACGTGATATGAATATTAAATAATCGTGGCACGCGATTTTAAATTGCCATCCATCTCGAAAGGCTGTTCCAATGTTATGTTTTGAATGGAGCTACTTGTTTTGTTATTTAAAAAATGAGCCGATTCACGCCAGGAAAAGCTCTCAATCCGCCCCTCCGAGAACAATGAATAATAAGCAATAACACCGTCTATCCATTTTCCTTTTCAACCCCAACAATGAAGCGAACGCCAAGAAAATGCCATCAATTGAATTTTAAAATATTCGAAAGGAAAAACTACGGCGAAAGAAAAATTGCTGCTGTGTTATGATTTGCGCTTCTTACGTGAGCTTTTTGTGGGCGCATGTTTTGATGGTTTTTTCTTGGGAATTTTTCAATTTCATCTTAATTTATGAAAACTGCTTTATAAGGACATTTATACTTGTGACACCAATTAAATATTTTATAATCAACGTCATAATATGTAATGGGTTAATAGATACCAATACATTTTTGACATCTAAAATCGATGTTAAAAATTTAAATAGGCAGTAATAAAAACAAGAACCAAATTGGTCACGGACATGTATTTTTCAACGTTTCACCCGTAGGTGAAATATGACATATCGTAATATGACATATTAGTAACATCAACGTAACATTGCGCTTGCAATTCCCGAAGAGGTAGGCAGAAGAGTGTAGTATACTCCCACGTTTCACCAGCTACGTTTACGTCTCATTATTGAATCCAGAGCACAAGTCCAGACTCCGAGCCACTACTAAACAACATAAATTAGAAAAATCCAATTGTGCCTCACCCGCAATTTGAACCCAGGACCTACTGATCGGCAGCCGCGCTTGCAACCATCACAACCAACAAGGTAGTCAATAGACGCACATTTAACAGACATTTAAACAGACTAAGATGAACTTCATTGAAGAAACAATGTCGCTTATACATATAAAAGTAGCAACTTTTTGAAATAATTGGAGCTTTCCGTTGCATGTAATAAATCATTATGAACAATTATGAAAATAGTGAAGAAAAAGAATGCGCCAATACAATAAATCAATGTAACATCCCGTGATTATATTTGGAGCTGCCAGAACAATGGCTATTATATTCAAAGCAAATGGATTCTTTTGTGTATCACTAAAGTATTGCTTCCGGCTAATCCAGGTCGATTTTTGTATTAAACGCGCTTACTAAATTAAATTCGATACAGTTAGCTTACGCACAAATACAGCGGAACTGTTCGATTGTTAAATGTTGCTTAATAGTTACTTGGCAACAGGGCTTACTGTGGCGACACCTTTACAGAAATTGGTCACATTGTTAAATATTTAATAATTCCCGCGTAATTAGGTACTGTTCTCGTTTTTTTTTTTGTTTAAGAGCAACCCCATTGGTATTTTCCAGTGATGGGTGCGGATGTTGCTCTCATTCCAATTTTGAATTGAAGGAACGTAGAGTTCCATTGTAGTAACGTCCAATAAATTCGAATCCAGCTTTTGACAATCCTTTTTTATTAGAAGTGCGTTTACAAACGAATAGTCTTATAAAATGTATACTAACTAGACTAATAAACACTACCGGTGCTTTTTCTACAGTTCCATTAGAGTTGAGATGCAGATGCAGGGCGACAGCGGTCACTCGTACCTGCTAGCAGCTGGTTTTCTACTCTGTTCACGAAGAACCGCTCTAAAACTGTGGGAATAGGACTCCGTACGACTACTTAACACCTTAAAGTTGTTCAAGAGCCCAAATTAATTAAGCAGCTCTTTGTGATGGATTATGAGGGGGTTAAGCGGCGGGGGAGGGCGCGGGGCGGGTGGCGCGGAGGCGTTATTACTATCAACGTATGGTTTGAGATAACATCGGCCGACCATCTCGATTAGCGGACCGAGTGATTCCGTTCGCGTGTGGTGCAAGAATCGAAAGCGTACGAACATTATATAAGACAACATCGTAAAGAGGTTTCAATCGTAATACATAATTTCTTTGGTATAATAATATTTATATCACGTAACATCACGTCTGTAATCCCTGAAGAGGTGGGCAGAGGAATGTAGAACACTCCCACGTTTCACCAGTTATGTACGCTTACGTCCCACTATGGTGAGCCTATTGCCGTGCATCGGGCACGTTTCCAGACTCCGAGCCACTACTTGAAAATCTAAATTAGAAAAATTTAGTAGTGCCCGCCCCGGGAATCAAACCCAGTATCTCCCAATCGGCAGTCGAACTTGAAAGTGCCCCCTTGCAGTTATAAATTATGATATCAGTATCATGGACACTTATAAAAGATAATGACGTTGTTCAATAAGATCTCGACATAACGTTTTGGGACGTATGAAAATCTATAATATGCGATAGGATCATATTTCTTTGAGTTATTATCGTTAAGTAAAGTAAGGTGTTCATTATATTTTTGTATCAAGTAAACATGCTTAACATTAAACTAGAACATTCTTGTTATATAATAAAACAAAGTTGTTTGAAATATCTTCGGCTTAGTAGACTTTTTTTCAAATCTACGAACTTATAAAGTCACTAGCTATGTAAAATGTTTTTAATCTAAATGAAGACCTTTTTGAACTTTTGATCAATCTAAATGAAGAAGATTTGTTTGCAGTACTTGCCGTTGCAGTTTGCAAGTATTATTGCCAATATTGTTTTGGACGTAATCGTTAATTTGTTACAGTCGTATTATAATAACGCGTATTTATTTTAATAGCGCCTTTATCACTCTGAGAATATACAAACACTTTGATGACAAAGTGAAACATTGTACGTTGTAAAATAAATTCTCAGTGCTCGTGAAAATAAACGCGACATGGAAATTATACGTAGGTATTGTGTTGCATTGATTCAAATGAAGCGAGTGTACATACAAAATAGGTCTCTTTAAATTGTTTACGACGCAGCGCAAGAGATATTCAGTCATCCTCTTAACTGAGCCGCAGTTAATTACTTTTGGCTCTCTCAAACAAGGCTTTGGCGGTAACTCGCCGCTCGTAATTCATTTGAGCACGTACCCTCCTCCGTAGTCCGGGCGCTGCCAATCGTTTTGAATTTCCGAATATTTTTTTTTCTTAAAAAAAAGTAACATCTCGCCTGTAGTCCCCAAAGAGGCAGGCAGAGGAATGAAGAACACTGCCACGTTCCACCAGTTTTTTTTCTTGCTATATTTTTTACAACTTTTTACATACATATTAGGTGGTGTTAAATAATTTAAAAATAAGTTAACAATTTATTGTTCGTCGTTCCATATTTGCCGCTTTGGATGACATTGACAATTTATTGGCACTGACAATACTTTACTCTTGATTGTTGAGTATTTTTTACTATATTATGAAATCTAAAAAAAAATTATAACTTTATACAAAATAAGAAAAAAGTTCATTTTGATGTCATTTTAGTTCATTGTACTGCCTCTCGGGCTATAATATCCTCTGTCAAGATGAGGATCGTGTAGACCCATCGGCGCAGGTGGAGCGAGACAGCGCTACACGAGTGAAGAGTGTGCACACTACCCTTCGGACATAATACGAAATGTTTATAGGCTGTATACTTCCTTTTAATTTTTTCGAAAGCACTATTTCAAATATTGTTTTAATTGATTGCTAGCAGACCGTTTGGCGGCTCAGCGGCAGATCGACGCCATAATTACAAGCCTAATTCCCGGTAATTTTTGGTCTTTTTAATCATAAGGAATGACCGAAATCTACATATTGTCTCGAGTCGACACGGTTGAATGGTTGCTTAAAATATTTTATTAAGTGCATGCATTAGTTTTAAACAGTTCTCAATTTTATGTATCGTAACATAAAATGTAACGTCACGCCTGTAATTCCCGAAGAGGTAGGCAGAGCAGTGTAGTAGGTGTACTACCGTGTATGGCATTAGGCTCACTCTTTATTTAATGACCTCGTAAATTTTACTGATACAACGTACAACAATAATCCTCTGCCTGCCTGGGCACAAATTCATACTCTTATTACTATTGCAAATTTTGAGTTAAAAAACCGAATAATACTTTGCCTGATCCGGGAATCATACCTAGGACCTCAGCAATAACCATCATTTCAATGATTCAGTGTATTCATTTTGACCTATAATTTTCTAACAGTACATATAGATATAGATTAGATATATGTAGGTACATATAGATTAAATTTCATGTCGAAACACAAAGATTTCTACATTACCGACATGGTAACGGTTGGTTGCCATTATAAGACAATACGCCGTATCGAAGGCTCGTTGTGCAATAATGAATTTTCGCAACGCTGTCATTCAATTATGCTTGCTTTAACGAGCGCTTAGAACTCAATGCTTACTCAAATTTCATTAATTAATTCTATAAATACCATAAAATATTCACTCACACTGCAGAAATATGACGCATAAAAGCTAATAGTATAAGCAATTTTCCGCACGGCTACGCTATGACTATCCTTGTCGGAGCGGAGAAAGGTTACATCACCGACGCCTTGCTCAGATACATGGGGTCGTAAGAGACGAATAAATTTGGCACTAACGGACCTCGGTCTGGACCCTCCTGGCACGCACTGGTCGACTGGTCCTTTGACAGTGCGACAAACTGTGCCATTCAATTCCCAACCCGCATGCACAGCGTGGATATCATGTGTCAAGACCCCCAAGGGAGGCCTATATCTAGTGGTGTATATAAACAGGCTAGTGATAATGATAACGGCCACCAAGTTATGTCGTGTTTTTTTGCCTACCTCCTTGCGGATTATATTATAGGCGCGGTGTTACGATAACTATGCACTGAACGGCATATGCAAATTTATTATAGAATTGCTCTAATATGTGATCTGGCTTAATGGTATAATTATAAAAGATATCATATAACAGGTACACCCTGTCGTTCTAACCCTGTATAGGTATCCCTGAATTTAGTTAGTTAGTACGTAAGTTTTTAAAGGTACACGGCTCATTTTCCACATGTCTTACTGTTTTATTTCCACC
>DWDW01002009.1:0-10741 GCA_018245635.1 Mimoniades versicolor eupheme | reverse complement strand
GTATAACGACACAGCCCAAATTACAATGGCCGTCATATTATTGAGAATTCATGCGCTTTTAAGTTTCTGGAACATTCTCAAGGGACTTAATTTATCTAAGCATGAAATGTAGATAATCTAAGATTTTGTTAGGATTATGGTAAGATGCAATTATAATGTTTAACTGGGCAATAAAACAGGTGCCTCATATTATACACATGGATGAGAAAATTTTCAATTTTCAATATTTTTCATGGATGTTTGTAATCTTATTGCAATTGAATGTTCTAGCAAGTTTTAATCAATATAGTAAAACTATAGGCTTTAAACGGCAGACTGAAACGTAACGCGGCGCTGTAACGAAACCTTATACGAGTGTCACGTACGGCACACCATCGTCCGGATATAATGCCCCCATCAGCCCGCTGGCCGCGCTCCAAGCGGCGCCCGCCAAATGTTACGGGACTTTCGACGACCGCACCGCATTTAATGGCTCCATTCCTCCCAACTCGCTATGATATTTCATTTAGTTATCGAAATTGCTTTGTATTTTACCTAAATATAGTAATATGGTTTTTCCGATTAATATTTTATTGTCCATCAGCGCAGAGTAAATTTATTACAAATTAACCCAATTTTTTAAGTGTATGCAAAATTTTTACTTTGTAATTTATTTCGATGCTGCGACCAAATTGGTCGAAATAAGTATACATTTTTTAACTTCTTGTGTATAACTTAAACTTTAAAGCTTCATAGCAGCAGATAAGTTGATTATAAGATTTGTTCAGTGTATTTTAAATGAAATTAAAAACAAAATTAAAATAAAATTAATTTAAAATTACATATCATTCCAAATGCCTTTTGCTGCATTTCAAGCGATCTTTTGTTATGGCCCCAAACACTAATTTATCATAGTGTAAAGATAATTTCATTACTGCAAAATTTATATACATCGTACTGTTCTGTATTTTTGCATGTAAATGAGGGTCGAAAACGTTCATTCGCCATTTGCAGTGTGTTAATCTGGCATCCGTGACGCGGGCCGCAATGACCGCACGCAGCCGACACGTGAAACGGAATGCTTAATCACACGCGCGCCACTCATACGGGCATGACGTTTGGCTGATTAAATCTATTACCCGATGTGACTGCATTGTAGCATTGTGTAGCGAATCGTTTGATATACCTACGCTTAGCCTTTGAAATGTTTAATATTAAATAGAGGAACATTTTACTGCTTAATTATATGTGAGAAAAGAAATATTTAGCACTCGGTGTTCTCTGACTAGTCCGTAAATGGCCTAACGTGATGATATTTTAAGTAATAATAAAATTATCTTTTTTTTATATTAAGCTATTATTAGACGGAAATTGGTCTCAGAACGGTACCGTTACAAAGTAATTAAATTAAATCAATTAATGTAAATGTTCATTCGATTCCACTCGATTTGAAGTTTTAGTAAACGAATTGTATTCATGGTAGAGAACATTCCAATTATTTAGTATCTTGATGTACAAGGCGAGTTGCCAATTGTGACGCTTGCACAGTATCATAAAGGATATCGAAATTCAGAAATAGGCAATTCGTTACCCACTAGAAATGACTTAAGAGACAGCGTGCGAGAATACTGGATGGTGGATTAATATGGAATGTTGCGACGCGGTTTGGAGAAACGCCAATAGTGCGCGGTTGAAGTGTCCTACCCGCTTGAGGCGACCACAAAAGAAATTAGGTCCTGTTTCCTGTAGCGATGTACGTAGAGAAAATAATGTTAATGAAATAGTTGAATTGGACTCTACAACTGATTCACTTCAGTGACTTTAAAACTAAACAAAGGTTTTATGTTGAGGATATACTCGTATGACGTTCCTTTAAAAAGCTTGCTTGCTTCATTATTTTGTTAGTTGCAAGCGCGCCTGCCGATCGGGAGTTTCTGGTTTCAAATTGAGGATCGACCACTACTGGATTTTTCTCATTTAGACTTTCCATAGTGGTACTTAAACGTAACTGGTGAAACGTGGGAGTGTATTACACTCCTCTGCCTACCTCTTCGGGGTTTACAGACGTGAAGTAACGTTAATTGCTTGCTCAATGGTTTAAGACGTAAAGATGAAGTTGGAGATTACTCCAGTTATATATTTACAATTTAAAATTAAATATTTGGAATTAAAGATGACGATGTTGAAAGCATTCTCAATTAACCATGCAAGTGCGGATGATAAAGTTTTATAGTTTGATAATAATGAATAAATTAAAGTAACTGTTTATTGTGCCTGCGCATACAGTGTATATTAATGTCCTTTAAATAAAAATCCTAAATTACCAGATTAAAATACATTTACAATCTATCTATATATCCATATAATAAATCTATATCTACAAATATTTAAATCGCGGGCAAAGTTCCGTGAAATGACGTTATAATAAAATTAGTCTGTAGAGCAGTAATTTACAATTCAAATTTAACTTTTATACTGTATATTAGGTAACTGATCTAATAGAGCAACTATTACATTTAGTATTATAATATTTTATATCAATCTCTCCTTTACTATAGTAAAGGAGAGATTGATATAAAATATTGTCATTTGTAATTATAGAGACGAAACGTAAAGACAAAATTGTTCTTTTTACAGTACGTTACAATAAACGATAACGGCTTAGTCCCGCTCGCCGGATGCGTTGGTACGGGCGCTGAAATTATAAAAAGCGAAACACGACGTGAAAAGACCGGCGCAAACGGCTTTGTAATCGACTTTCCGGAACTATACTCTTTACATTAGCTTGTGTGGAACGAATTATACTGCAAATTGGATATTGCAGGATAAGCACAGTTTGTGTAAATTATAACTTAAAATATGAAAATTGCGGGTATTTATTGCCTGGCAACATAACATCATGCCTGTATTTCCACTTGCAACCAACACGACCAACGAGGCAGTCAGACAGGCAGGCTTTGTTATATGTACGTGTAAAATTGTATATACGAGTATGTCGTTACCGTGAAGAGTGAGAACTTTAAAATACCCTATATTCATAACCTATATTCATATACATTTATAATGCACTATATATTTCACTACAATGAATGTAGACATGTTTAAAGATAAAGAGCGTGTGCCATTAGAAATCCGTCTGAAAGTGATAACGAGAGTAAGACCTAAGCTTAAGAAAGTTGACATGTAATTTAACTAGCGTATCTCAAACCTACAAACCCATTGTGGGGATATGGGGATAGAGTCCTCGGGGACGGCTCATATCCAGCTGTGGACCTATGATGATGATGATGAAAAATAAGCAGAAGAAAATCCGATTATAAAGAATGTGATTTTGAAACAAAAGTTTAACCAAATTATCGTTTGTTTCTCCATATACGTATGTATTTATTTATAATTATGTACATCATAGATATTATGTGAATTTTGCTATATATAAAAACTAAATTATAAATAAAATTCGAGCTTATGAAAGATTTCATCCCCTTTTATTCACCTATGAGGGTGATATACCTATACTCTTTAAATTTAAACCAGCTCAAACGAAAAGCGTAATCTTCGGAATAAAAAAGATTTTTCCCGTTCGTTTCCTAAATGACAGAAATCTGTTGTTCTTTTGTTAAAAAGTAAATGAAACTATAAACGAATTGACAACCTCCTTTTTGAAATCGGTTAAAAGAGTTGACTGATACATAACGCGAAGTAAAGATGGTAACATAAATCTGAGTTCATGAAATAATAAAAAAAATAAACTAGTAAGTAAACAAATGCACAGTTAATATTAAGCGACTAAATTTTACATATTAATTCACTTTAACATGTGTATATGTCGTGTATCAGTAAAAGTTTTCTCTATTTCTTGAGTATGATAGGAACTTTTGTTTGTAAGAATTATTATTGACTAACGAATTATTGATTCAAATCACAACAACGAATTATTGATTCAAATCACATCTATTGATAAAAGAACCGGAAAAATGTGTTTGTACTAACAGTAAGTAATGCAACTGTCGAAATATGTATTTTCCCTTCATGATTCTGCATGCAACACTGAATGTTACGTAGTTGGTTACGGTTTTGCATATTAATATAGCAGTGAGTTTCATCTCACATTCCGATTGGAAAATTAGCTCTTTGTGGTAAACGCATGTTACGCTTCAAATACCTATAAATCACCGTAGTAATAAATGACATCAATTTGCGTGAAACATGAGCGGCTACCGATAAACCTGTTGAGTACAATGATATATTTCGTTACAAACAGATTATGTATGATAGTCGAATTTTATACATAATTAGTTGAATTTGTATACAAATTTATTCTAATAAATCTATTAACATTACAAGTAGATATATAGTATACTCAGAAATTTTATGCAGCTATGCCCGCTGCACTGATCCGCTCATGGCTCGGATTGCATTGTATTAACGTATTCACATAAGACGTTCTAATTATAATAGGTTATTTTTAAAGAACGTTTCAATGTATTGTTGTGCATTTCGATTGTGCGTTAAAAGAATATTTATACCGAACTTTCAAATCGGCACCGTCACTGATGTCTATTGTAACAACTTTCATAATTATATTATACTGAAATGTATTCGTATGTAAATCTGGGTATTTTTATATTTTAATTCGATTGGCAACATAATTTATTGATTTATCCTTAGAGAGATTACAGTCACCTTGAAGGCTACCTACGACGCGACGGTTAGTCCATTATAGAGCACACAAAGCTGCAGGCCCTCGGAAGCATGGAGATGTTGCTGACAATTATCGTCGATTTACTAAACAATATTGACTGCTTCGACAAAGAAGAGTCCGGACAAGCCTTTCAGTATTTAGTCTATAAAAAATGTATATTACAATGAGCCGCGAAGTTTTGGCGCGAATCCAACGGCTTGCTGATATTTTTCTGTATTCCCGCACCATGTCTTCTTACACCATTCAGTGTGTAGCGAATTGCCTATTACCACGTTAAGAGATCACAGTACAAGGGCAGTGACAGAATAATTTCTTCTTCATTTATAGAATAAATACGTCGACTGGGCGCAGTGCCAACGGAGAGATTCAAGATAACACGTCTATGGACATAATATAAATAGTCACTCAGGGGAGTTGTGAAAGATGTTGTGGTGAAAATGAAAGTTGAAATGAAACTCTCCTAAGTTAAAGCGACAAAGGTCGAAAGTTTTTCATGACACATGTAATTACTATTTGAATAAAATAAACTAATATACACAGTATTGGGTTTTTCATTTCCGTTGCCATTACTGTTGGAAAACCAGTAACTATAACGCCATACTTTAAATTGTAACCTCCCTCACCGCCTATTGATATCTCTCATCAATGATAGGTATATGTACCTAAATCTATGACGTAATGCAGAGGAGTTTTTTTTAGTTTTCTCTAAGCCGTGTGACAACAGCGCTAACCCGCCCCGCATAATATCAGTCGGCCGGTTTATATCCTACACAACACCACGTCTATAATCCACAAAGAAGTAGGCAGAGGAGTGTAGTTTATATCTATCTATGTAATGTTTATGTATGTAATATCTATGTAATGATTTTTTTTTTGGTTAGTACATGAATATAAATGAAAAAAAAAAGTAGTAAAGAATTTTCTTCTTTTTTTTTGTAATAATTACATACAAACTTTAACTTCTACTATCAGAAAGACGACTTTTTAGGTAAAATGATAAAACCGGTCTTTCTAGTGTTAAATATACATATTAATACCTTGGCTGCGTCCTTGGTCTTGTGGTTGCAAACGCGATATCGAATTTGGAACGACTTTGATCATCTAGCATAGTTTTATTATTATTACGTTCTCCCAACTTGATATTCTTAGTCGTAGCACGGAGTCTGGATTTGTGACCAGTGTGCCTGTTACGTAGAACGTATAACGTAACTGGCGAAAAGTGTCAGTACTACACTCTTCTGCCTATCCCTTTGAGAAAGTACAAGCGTAATGTTATCTTATATAATACATATTATGAAAATAGTAGGTATTTAACATTATATTATGAACCTGACATATGTAATTCTGTTCGTATCGTTCGAGTATTTTGTGGTTACAAGCTCTACACTGACGTGTTGTGACTTCACCGCTCATTTGAGTCGCGGTCGCTTTGGCAACGCAATCAGCCGGGCGACTGCGGCTTAGTACACAACAAATGACATTCTAAACACACACATATTTACTAAGCTAAGTCACAGAAAATAAACATTTTACGCATGTTTTATACATATTTGGCATTTCCACCATTACAATTTACTTATGTGTATTATCATCATGTTTTAATAATACATTCGTTTGGCGCAAACATAATCAAGAATTGTTTAGAAAACGTCCAGCCTATGAACCGCTTCGAAACATAAAACTTATAAATTAAGATCTCCAAGGTATTATTATAGCATATAAATCGATTCAAAACTGAGACCTGTCACATGATCGGTTTTGCCACCAAAATTATGGCTAATAGGTAAATTGATACGATAATAATGGTAAACCTCATTCAGCCGTTGTACATTTTATTAGGTAGTTTATGACTAAATACTTACATTTTATATGGTCGCCATTCGCAAAACGTTATATCGAAGGTCAAGTATCGGCAGCCGTCAACGTGTTTCTCCGACAATTAGCATCCATTAGTATTTATCGATACAAATCTATATCTTTGTGACGTCACTACCGTAGAGGATTAAATTATATCGTCGGATAGCACTTATGACTTACTGCACCAAACACGACAATATTGCTGCTTTAGAATCCAACACTAATATGTAGTCTGAGTCTGTCAACTTCCATTCAGCCTTTAAGTTTTAAACTGTCATAACGTAACATCACGCTTGTAATCTTTGAAAAATTAGGCAGAGGAGTCTAATACACTTCCACGATTAATCAGTTACGTTCACTCTCTACTATGGAATAGGCGGTGAGCTAATTGCCATTCACTGGACACAAATCCAGACTCGGAAATATTACTAGAAAATTAAAATTAGAAAACTCCAATAGTTCCCAACCTGGGATTACAGCTCAGGACCTCTCGATCGATAGTCGCCCTTGCTACCAATTCACTAACGAGGCAGTCAATTATCTAATTTTTGCTAACCTAGAATTTTCTAAAGTTTCAAATATTTTCAGTTCATAGTCACGAATACCCTGAGTTGTCGATAAAAAAAGTGTAAATTTATCCTATAACCGGATCCACTGAACAAAAAGTACGAAAGTCGTGAGCAAGCTAAAACACTTTTTGTTTTGTGCTTTAACGCGATTAATCTGTCTCATTGCCTGCGCTCTGTTCCAGGAGTGTTTCACTTCCCGACTTCATTTACTTTCAGTGCTTAATTAACGGGTGCCTCCAGAGAACACTACTTCAATATTATCCCCTATTTTCATCGCGTTACGATATATTATAGAATGTTTTCATGAAAATAAAATAAATTGGTCTCGCGGGTGGATTTCATTCCGTACTATAAATAAAGACGCTACTTTTATTATACTTACCTTTACTTACAGTGACTTGTGACACTAATTAGTAATTTAACATATTATAGTGTGAGATAATGACAAAGCAATATTTCCTAAAGTCGAATGGGATGAATTTGATTTCTTGATTTCCCCTGTTGCAAAGCTCTCATATACATATATCAGACTTTGTATTGTTATAGATATTTTGCAAAGGTAAGTGATCTTCTCACTTATAAAAACACTGGTGGCCACAGTCATTTTGAATTTGTTCATTTGGAACCAAAGCAATGCCTATCATTTGATTGTTGTATATGAATTAATCATTCTAGTTGTTCATAAGCTACATATCGTAAGTTTGAAAAATGTTTGATGTTAAAATGTGCGGGATAAAACCCGCATACGACTTCTACAAAAGAAGCCATCAGCTAAGCGCCAATAGCAGCACAAATAAGATTACACTACATTATATGGAACAGAAAACATGTAATCAACTCTATTATGTTTCCTCTCATGCACTCAGTTTGCCACAAATTTTGTGAAGGGTTAAAGCCATAGTCTTCCACGTTGTCCGAGCGCGGATTCACCCTGCAGACGATATAATATACATATTTTGTCATCATCGTATCAGTTGGTCGGCAGCGACTTTGTAGCGGCGCAGTTACGATGCAGAAGCGGGTCAGTAGCTATGCGAGAGCGGGATTGTTGCGGCGCCGTTACGAGACCGGAGCGGGATTGCTGCGGAGCGGCCGCAGAGTGATAGAGGGTTTGACGCTACACATTTACAGTTGCGTCACGGTTATAGGTTGGGAGCGTTTGCGGGGCGATTACGCGCCGGGAAAGGATCTAACAACCCATTTTTACACTCCAAAGTTTCTGTCAAATTCTTAGTCACATTTTCATACAAACAGTAAATCATGGTCACATTAAAAGATATACGTTTTGCCAATACAAGTAGATACCTACATTATATCCTTAATAAACGTAGCAATGTATTATGAAGGGAGGTTTTATCACAGAATTATATTGTATTACCTTTGGGTGTGATGCTCCATTCAGATAACAAATTTATTATTATGGTAAGTCTAGACCGAATTGTTACGGCGTATAAAGGCGGGCCTTTGTGCGCAGTAACAATTCGGCGAACTGTGATGTGAAAATTAATGTACTGGAAATATCTGTATCGCGTAAGTACGAGTAGAAGCTATGCTTTTGTGTCGGGGCTTATTTGGGTCACAATAATATGAATATCTATTTACATTGTTAATTAACGGTTTAATTACATTATAATATATGAGTCTGCATATTTCGAATATTTTGATTATCACAACATTTCACATGTTTCTGAGTGAAAAAAATATATTACCTATAGATCACTTTGGATAGTCTCTGAGAACATTTCACAAGGACTAATAAATTTACTTCGCCATTTTATCGATTTGGGGAGGGTCCTACGCTGTGTTTGCGGTAACAAATGAGACCAATTAATGATGGGCCCCCTCATGTGGAGAATTGATCACGAATACTTCGTTCTGACCATTCACTCATAGAAATAAGTCCGTCCCCAGCATTTTGGTCTAACATATTACTATCAAATACTTAGTATTGTGAAGGTTAGTTTTTATTTTGTTCTTATGCGTTCAAAAAACGGTTACAAAATGATTTTCGTATTTACTGAAATCATAAAAATAAATTCCTAACAGTCACTGAACACGGTCGCTGTCAAAAGAAAGTTAGTAGCTGAATAGACCAGAGGACAGTGGCACTAACGTGGATATCGCTTCACGCTTGACTGGACGGCCCCGGCTCGCTGGTTTTTGTAAGGAGTAGTTCAACTGTCAGTTTAGTGATAGCGACTTTGGTCGTAGCTAGAGATCTTGATCTTTTCAAATATTTAGAGTAATTCTCAGAACTCTTTCTGTAATAATATGGTCCAGGTATTGTCGAGGATTGACTTAGTAATTGAAATGAATAAGTAATTTAGTATGATTCAGTCTTTTTATGTCCTAGTGCGCTTTTTATAAGCACGTATGTATGTGTTAGCGCTGTATTATCCAGCTAAATCATGAATGTTTTACTTTTACAGCTACATATGTGTGACTTCGTGTATGACATTAAAAATGCAATTAATAAATTTTTAAGTTAAAATCCTCAAATGTATAATTGTTAGTTAAGTTTGCGGCTGAACGAAACATTGATTTTCGTCTTTAAGAAACAAAAACTTATCTTATTATTTATGAATAATAAGAAAAGTTTTTGTGATATGTCACATTAGCAGTCTTCACTTTGCGAACTCAGTAGCTATCTCTTAGTAATTCTAACGTCGTGCTAGGTTCTGGACTAGGGTCGTGCTAGCTTCCCTTTTTAATGCACTGAGTCCTCTATCAGACAGTATTTTAATTAATTTATAATAAGATATTAACTATCCATGTTATATCTAATTGTAATAGTTCGTTAATAAATATGTCGTTTTGGGTGAAGCTGCATTTTTACCAAAGACAAAACCGTCATGAGCTTATGATAAACGATAATTTCTAATGGATAAATTTAGTTCCCTCTATTGAATGTAGTTTTAGAGTGACTAGTCGTAGTAAGTAATTAATTTGTAATCACCTAAATTTAGTGTGTCTAGTTTTAGTAAATTTACTTAATACAAACATGCTAAACGTAACATCACGCCTGCAATTCCCGAAATGGTAGGCATAGGAGTATAGCACACTCCCACGTGTCGCCAGTTACGTTTACGTTTAATACATATTGATGCGTGTTAATAAAAATAATATTTAGTAGTTCGTAAAATTGCAAACTAGTTTTATACGTTCGCTATTGTCGCGGCGCAGTGGCGCGCAAACTAGATAGTTTCCGTGGGTCGTTGGACGCCCTATGATTTATATGTCCGACACAGTCATGCGACCGTTTTTTCTGCTTTTGATTTATATGAGGAAATATGACTTCCGCTTACGAGAACCTACTGCTATTCAGTGAAAGGATTTGAAGTGAACTTCAATGAATTACGGACATATTGATGGTGGTAATACACATGGTCGGGAGCAAATGAGTGTAACAATAGTAGAAAATTGTCAATAATAAAAATATTTGCAACAGGAGCTTAGAGTTTTAGATTTCACACTCCCACACCGTGGGCGCGGTTTGGAATCTACGTGTCTAACTTGAAGAAGATATGCACTTTTCAAAGAATAAATATTACTCGTTAAAATTCAAATTCAAATTCAAATCTCATTTATTCAAAATTGGTTCATAAGAACACTTTTTGTACGTCAAAATGATGCT
>DWDW01002008.1:0-10747 GCA_018245635.1 Mimoniades versicolor eupheme | reverse complement strand
GATACCTTCCTGTATCGATAGATCTTCGTTTTGTCAAAATTGTAGAGTATGTTTACGACTGATGTACATATTTCGTAGGTATAATGTTTATAACTATTAAACAACAAATACCATAGCTATATTTTATATTTGACGAGTAATTATTCTAATTCTTCTATTTAAAAATAATCATTTAAAACAGAAAGGTTAAAGAAACAGTCAAAACATTTTATTAAAGGACTAACAGGAAGTAAAGGTGCAAAAATGATTCTCGACATGAATAATAGCTTTGGAATATTCCCTCGTAAAATCACACCCTCTCACAATGCAATACACTCCGCCGCAAAGCAACGCCATTAAATTAAAAAGTGAAACTTTCCAGGGGTTTGAGGGTTGTATCATCGCGGGCATCTAATGAGGTAATGGGCATCCAACGAGCGCGCGGGCCGGCGGCGCGCACGCGACCAGCACCCGCCGACCAAATAATTTCATTATAATAATAAAACGAAGTCAAATGTGTAAACGATGGCACGTGATAATTACGGCCCGCTGACCCCCCAGTTGATATGATGTTCCACAAATCAAACATGTAGTCATGTATAATAGGGAAATTTGGAAGGAGGTTAGAACAGTTAATGGCATCGAAAAGATATTTTTTTTGTCATGTACAGATAATTTTATGTCATTTCAATTTCATAATTACAAAAGGAAATGTTGCCATGGACTAGGAGCTACAGTAAAACATTGGTACAGTAAAATAGACTCGATAGGTTAAAAAATAGACTCGACGTACGTACGAAGTTGAACCATTTGGTGGCAATAGGCGATAGTCATGACAGTTAATTTATAAAACGATGAGTTACAAGCATTACCCAAAAACGGCTCAGCGGGTACAATAAACGTTATGAGCGCATTCATTAATAGCTGACCGCTGACAAACGGTGCCTTTGCCCCCTACTGCCTCTTACCCATTATTCCCATAAAGCCCTCGCCCCCGTTACCCCCAACGGGTGGACGGGTCTCCCCATTCGGCCAGGTGTAAAACTGCCCGGTCACGGAAAGACAGACATGCGATGCGGCTAATATGTTTCATTATTAAAGCTTTACTCACCTATTGCATCCCTACGCCGCAAAGGGATGAGCCATGAATATGCATGCGGTGATTTGTATAAAATATTGTGTTGTACCGTTTAAATGTGCACGCAATATTTTCTAAGAACGGTTCGACTTTACAGAAGGCGTGTAATACGTACATTGCTTTATAATACCATATTTTTATTATGAAAGTAATATACACATCCATTACATATGGATTTTTTGTTTATTTAGTTCTAGTATTTTAAAAAAAAATTTGACTTCATATTGGCTTTTTCAAAACCAGTAACAATTATGATAATCATTGCCTTTGCTGACTAAAATTCATAGTTTCGACCACGATTTGTAAGTTATCACTAAAGTTTATTTTCTTATCTGCGTATATTGACGTCCTTCTCTGTCTGTTACTGTCTCTCTTACTGTTTCTCTATACTTCGCGACGTCACTGTCTAGGAATTGGTCCAAAAAGACTACTGTTACATGCATTCCACAAACGCCTATCCATTTTCTTAACGGTGATTCAAGTGTTTTCTCTGCGAATTTGTGTTTATATTTTGAAAGTTCACAGTGTGAGTAATCGAGGAAAGCATGAGTCGGCGCCGCCAACTTTAGTGCCGTCCAAATGTATCCAGTTATCTTTATGCTGCTATCAGCTCAGAAATTCCCGTTTTCTTCTTTATTACCAGATCCGATGGCGACAATGATAATGAGACAGAAGGATTTTACGTCTGAGCTAGTCATATAACACATGCCCGCCAGCTTTTAACACAGATTACAACATACGCAGCTACGTTCACTATAAGCAAATAAAGAAAGATGCAAGGAAAGATTATAGCGATTTACATCTAAATATATAAATTACATTACTAACTAAATAATTATATTACTTGTACATTAGTACTCATATATTATGATAATATTTTTATATACAGATCAAAATGTTACTGCTCCTAGTGAAAACAGACATTTTTTAAATTCCTACAGACCCTGCAACGTTCAACCTTACCTAGTTGAAGATAATGCAATTAACATTTAATACTATGCTACCCTGGACTGGTCTGGCGATTACACAATAAAGTCACAGGCAACACTGAAATCCTTGGAACAAACTTGAACATGATACTCCAGTTCAAGGTTGTGGACGTCCGGATTCAATCAATTCATTAGCAAGAAATATCTAAATAAGCCTGACAAGATGTAAGAGAGTCTAGCCACTGTCTTGCAGTGGCCGTCAGGGCCATCTGCTTAATATATACGAGTACCTAATATATGTACAAGCTAACTTAAGCACGTTTCAGTGTGTTAAAATGCGACATCTTCAATAACTACTATGACTCTTTTATTCCGCAACTACTTGTCATATGAAAAGCACCGGCTTATAAAGATTAAACTAGTATCACGAGCTTAACAGGACCGTTCCAAACTGTTTAGCGTATAATATTTTTTTTTGGAGTTACAGGTTGAATTTGTTAATTTCTATTTCTTTACATAAGATACGTAAATTTTTTCTTCGTATTTTCGATAATACTATGACAAAATACGATAAAAATGTACCATCAATAATTTCACGTGTGGGTGTACGGAGGTACTTTGTACATATTATGTAATATACTTTGTGTACGATCCGGAGTTCAATCCTGGCGCGCAATTCTTTACGAAAACTTTACGTTTTAAGTTTAAATATAACTTGATTGAGCAATAAAGAAAAACATCGAGGGGAAACCTAGATATCTTAGAGTCACACTAACCTTGAAGAGTTTCCTAAATTATAATTTGTATACAAAAACACAGACTAAACGACTACCTATATAAATATTTATACCATAAATAAAAGAACAGCTATTTGACTATTATTTTTTATTGAAGCGTTGGTACGAAGCGATGCTCGGGTTGCCGCCACCCTCGATCAGATATTTACCAAAAATTATGGGAAAGCCAAACATTACTCGAATTACAATGTCTTTTCAGTCGTTTAACGCCGCCGAGGGACCGCATGTCGATAACTGTGTTATCGCCCTGACATGCACATGTTTGCACTACCCTTCATTAGCCTTCTGACACATTTGCTTTTCACATTATGTTTCAATTAATTTCTATTAACGTCTTGTGCGATGTGAATATCGATATTTTAATGTTTCGTCACACGTCTAGTTATTTTTATTGGTTTCAGTCAGATCCTTATACGTAGTGCGAACCCTTACATTTATACAAAGTAGTAGGATTTTCTTGATGGCTACAGGCATCCAAAAATGTCAAAAACTTGAATATGATATCTCATACCTTACCAAGTAACTATATAGCATTCAATATAGACACGTATGTATATTCGAATATGTAAATTCAATCTAATAACACATGTTTATATATAATATGTATTGAAAGTATGTAGGTAATACGATAATTCTTTATTCGTCGCAGCGCCAACTACTATAAATAAAGGTGACTACTAAAAATCCCGTATAATTCTACAAAACTGTACATAAAAAATGGGTCTGTTTAACTTTGAAATAGCATTCATAGTCCGCCCACCTCCACTAAGCCGGCGGTGGGCGGCGTTCGCTATCGATCGCGGATCCCGCCCGCCCAGCGCCGCCCAACTGCTAGACACGGCTCCTACGGTATATGGCGGCCGACTATAAAATGTTATTGCTTTTAGTTGTCGTCATGGGCTTAGTGATACTGATGATAAACTATAATTTTCGCTGCCTATACGACTCGATATAACACTGACGTAATTCTTCTGACTGCATGATTACCTAAAGTATAAGTGGCACAAATTTAAGGGTAATGATTTAATAATACAAAAAATGTTGTAATGAACCAATTTTAAATAAATGATATTTGAATAGTAAACAATTAAATATTGATAATTCACTCATTGCATTGGGATATTTTTACCTATAAAAATATCCAATGTAGTCCATATGTTACGTTGATGACCAATAAGAGTTTCGTACAAAACAAAATGGAAAACAAAAATTTCAATAATAAAAAAAAGTAAGTAACCATGGCAATATAAATAATTAGGTGCATGAAAAACTAAGTAACATTACGGAATGTAAGCGAGCAATTTGCTGGCTATCAATATCATATACGAGTAAGTGCAGGAAAATTATTAAGCTATGCGTCTTTAATCATCTTGGCGCTTTGAACGTATAAATAAATATCCGTTAAATTGCTATCGGGCTTTCTTCATAGATAAGGCTTTTAACTGCGTCGGTATAACGACCGCTGAGGTGGGTAGACAGTGTGAATAACTAAAAGTTACACGTCGCGAATTATGCGATTACCTACATCAACGACCAACGAACATTCGCTTAATTTGAAAGATGGATTGCGTTACGAATTTGAACTTTACCGCTTTGTAATAGGATTCAAACAATTGTTCGGTGATGAAGATAATGTTGCGGTGTGTGCTGAAGAATGAGTCGGCGTAGGCGTACAGTGGAATTATGGAAATAGTGCGCCAGTGCGGGCCAACGTAGTGTTCAAACAATGCCATAACGGTAAATGGCGGCAATTTTAATTCTTCGAGTACTATACTCGTCTGTATAATCGAAAAGATCGCTTATACAAAACAACGGCTACAGGGAGAAATGTAAAATAGTATGAAATTAAAGTACATTACGCAGTTTCGGGTATGTTAATACCAAATATGTATATATACATATATATAACGTGTAATTAACCTAATTATTAGTGATGAGTGGCTGAACTGTGTGTCAAGCGTCCCCTATGATTGTGAAGCGTGTTCGTGTACACATAAGAAGTTATACTTCACTGGCGTGCTGAAATTTATATTGTCGTATAGTAATAAATAATAGGTACCGAATTGGTTTATTCAGTACCTAAAAGAAGAGATCTTAATACGTTTTTTGAATTTATCAGGACATAATTTGAACTTTAATGTTATCACCAGTGTAAAACAATTCGCAATGAATGACATAATAATCATCTCGATTAGTATGTATAATGTTAGTAATAATCAACAGTCAATGGGATTGAAGAAAATTGCATGTGTTTTTAAATAAATATAAATAATTCTTCAGGGGCGGAGCAAACAGCTGTTCTAACTTATACATTCACTTTATACAATCACGCAAGGTCTCTTGCTGAGTAGGTAGAGAGTAGCAAATAGGCCTGCCGCGCTTCTTCTGCATTCGTCACTCTCTTCATACACCCACGCCGGTCTCGCAGTATACTGTTGTACGTGTGTGATATACGAGTACGTAATAGAATTTTCCCGGAAAGCAAAGGCGAAAGGGAGAATTACATTGATTATTTGACAGCCGGCACGCGACCCTACGACCGACGAGCGATGAGCAGTGAAAAGCCTTTGTCCATAAACATTTTCGACAATACGCATGTCTTGTTATCTTTTACATTAGAAAATTTAGAAAACAATATTAGGAAATACAATTATCGTTAATATTTCACACTGGTATGTAGTAAGAATTATTGCAGCCTTGGAAACGGAAAATCAATCATTACTATATTTTCATAACATGCCATGATTTGATCAGCGATCGAGTACGAGCATAGAGTTCACGGGGAAAAGCGTTTTATGACTCCCACTAGCATATAAATTTCCGTGTAAGCAAAACAATCACAATTAATGTTATCGTATTTACATAAATGTAATTAGGACATAATGGTTTTATAGTCAGTGTATGATTTCCAGTTATTTTTCTCCTTACAATATTTATTTTTTCATCAAACCATAGTTTTTTACGCTTTTTTTTTACAATGCTGTTCCGTATATTTTTATAATAAGATTATTGTATTAATATTTATGTCCACATACCGTACGTTATGAATTAACACAAATAATAAATAAATTTATCGACCAAACATTATTAGACAATTGAAATTATTTCATACTAAGTTAATACCGGACTAGTTGATTACAGTTACCAGGTTAACATTTACGTTGGCTGAGTGTTGTGTTTCACCAATTTATTAAATCCCAGATCGCATCGTTTCCTTATTTTAGTCGGGTATTTTTTACAGCGCTAGTAGTAAAGTCTAAGCGGCACTAAAGTAACAAATGCACAAATCCGATTGGTCAGATTGTGTCCGTAGCGTCGGCAGCGTCGCGACGCTCGGCCATTCTATTTATGAAAGCACTTCATGCGTCACCGTCATTATCTCGCCGGCTACCAATCAGAATTTAGCGTGTAATTTTTGTTTCAAACTACCTACTGTTATTAAATTATGTAATGCTCATGAACATTCTAAGTAGTTCCAATCTCTATTTTGTATTTTTTGCTATATGATTTAATGCTTTTTCAACGATAAAAACAATTAAAGTCAATTTAAAGACACTTAAAGCATTTAAAGAATTACCAGCATTGTCAGTTCTACAGCGCTCCCACTTAGCGCGTTAGAAATACATATTATAGAAAGAGGAAAACTACCAATAACTAAAGTACCTACTGCCAATGCGTACTCGTATTTTATTAAAGGTGAATAAGTTATGGAATAAGCAACTCATTTATTCCACAATCATTTTGTTATTCTCCATATATAATAAATCACACGCAACTACACACTACCGTTATATAGTAAGGCAGAAGTACAAAAAATTCTTGACATAAATAAGAAATATCACATAAATTTATCTAGTTGAGTGGGGATTTGATCGTAATTATTTAGAGTGCGTTTAGATTTATCATCGTGGTGTTTCGTTTTATACTTATGAAAGCAATAAATTTAGTTCCGAGATAAGATCTAGTTCAGGTGCGTCTTTCTATTCGAGAGTGCAAATCCGCAGGAGGTTCTTTAATTTCACAACAACGCCCGCGTGCTGGCTGAACGCGCGCGATACAGCCAACTTCGTAAATGACCTAAGCTAAAACGAATAAAACACCTGGCGGATTATTTGAGTCATAGAGTAACTGCCTTTTTATTTTACATCCGAATACATATTTAAAAAAAGCTAATGTGTGTTTAATATACTCGTAATTAGCAAGCGAAATTTTGACAGACCTCGACAGTATTTAAGTAATACAGTATTTTGTTTCAATTTAGGTATATACGATACAGTAAATGATCGCGTTATTCATAATAATACAGTTTTTAACTTAGGGCCCGTATGTCCCTCACTGAAACGGCTCTAAACAAGTCTGCAAATAACGTTTGAAAGTAGAATAACCACATACGTGAGCTCTTTCAATTATGATAAACAAATAGTGCTAGCGAAGGTATCCCACAAGTTTTCTGCGATATCGCCGTGTCACAACAGAGAGAAAGATCGAATTCCATGTAAAGTAAAATAAAATGGAGCCTAGAGATAGTTGTGTATAAATAGAGTATAATTCACAAATAAAATAACAACACTAAACGCGTTGAATTGAATATATTTCTTCATCTTTATATTTGAAAAGTAGTTACATAAATTAATTTTCTCAATGAGCTGTTTATCTTGATGAGATATAGTGCCCCGGGGCGTCGCAACATACAATTTGGCCGCCAGTTTTCTGTTCGATCTACAACACGGCTTAATCTGTGCTGCAGTTGCCTAAGCTCGTCTAGCCGTAGTGGAGGAGACGCTGGCGCAATCGTTCGATCCGCAAAGGTCATGGAAGGAATTTGCGCTGTCCGGCGTTCTTGCGACACCACTTCTCTATACCAAGAGGTTCCATTCGGTAAACCGCGCAAAGGGTTACCGATCTCTCGCTCGAATACTTGCAGTGGAGCAGGTTGATACGTATTCGTTGTTCAATAGACGAAACGCATTATCGGTGCTCACAACTAGAACGTTGCCTCCACTATGCAAAAGGTCTGAATTATTTCAGCAACGCAGCCGCTTTAATAATACTACTGGTTGGTACCTTCGGACTCACGTTATATTCGTACAACTGTTCAAATGGTTTTCGCACCGTGTGAAAATAATCATGTTAATTAAATTCATACCTAAAAAGATTTGTAATATGTATTACGTTCCTGTATATATTTTTTTTTCTAAAATTAATAGCTTCTACGAAGGTAACATTTAATAATTTCTTATTATTATGTGTCAAAGGAATCTTTATTTATATATAAATTAAATATATATTTATTATTATATAAGAATTTCTCTTTAACATTTTATTTCCGTATGACTGACAGTACCGCGGTAAAGAGTTAATTAACAATATAGATACTGTAAGGGTGTTTCCATGAAACTCAGACATCAAACGAGTACAATGAACATTCATAAAGCTATTTCCTAATTTATTCATGATGACTATTACCAATACATATACGAACGAATACGTGTCGAACAGATAAAACATTTCCATCTATGGATTTGCGTAAACAATGACTATGTAAATATAGATATAACGATTGAGTCAGCGCTTATCAACAGGTATTATATTTATTTGAATAATTTTTGTAAGTTCTATTGTTACTTCATAGGTATGTACTTAATACATGTACCAAACTATTAATGAATACCGTATCGACATTACCAAATAATTGTTCTCTTTCATACACACTTATATTCTTACACGCCCACCTAATTTGTGTAGCCACACTGTTAGTAAATATTATAGGTAGAGGTTGTTAACTCGAAATATTACATAACATAGGTACATGTTGCGAAAATATATGAATACAGCCAAGTTTAGTGTTTCTGACGTTTGTCGTAGAACAATCGTATTTACGTTTTGAATATTTACCATCTATAAAATTTTCTCCTGATGAGCCACTCAAGTGTGTCTGCGGAGACAATGACTTGGCTAAAGTCGTGTGAGCGTATATGTATCGTCGCGGTCCGTATAATGTGTAGCATGCATAAAAAGTTCAAAGTTAACTGAAATCTCATCCGACGATGTTGGTTTATAAGCCGCGCCTCATCACCTGCGCGCGTGGGCACCATTGTATGCTAATGTGCCCGCTGGTCTGTCCGCGCCGTAGAGAAATTGGAAATTGAGAATATCATACGCCATTCACGCTTTTAAATTTGTCGACTTTATGAGACAAATGCCATTCTAAGCTTAACAAAACGGTACCAAGCGAAACGAAACGTGCAAGCTGATACACGTAGACACGCTTCAATCTGTTTCTTGTTCGGGTTCGTTCACAAAAATCGAAGTATGTCATTTGCCTAATACCTACTAAGATTATCTGTTAATCTATCAACTAAATGAATTTATGAGAAATACCTTGCATACATAAAGTAATAGGTATCAGCTACAATATTTATCGCGCAAAACTACTTAGGTTAAATTTGTTTGTATTACAAACAAATTATTGACACTACACTAAATTGTATGAGACAGATTTTCAATCGAAATAATATCTTTGCTGACGATCGCCTTAAGAGTTTACTTAAAAGCTAAGGCAATAGGCTATTTCAAATACCCTGCCCTATGGGATTGGTCTTTGTGATCGGAGGATTTGCATAATAAATTTCTTGAGGAATTTCTTAGAATAAATTGATTTGAAGCGTGCACTTACGTCTCTATGGAGTTACACTTTAGTTAATTCAGCTACTTATGGTTGGTTGATGTTAAATTATATATTAATACAGAATATTTATCTCCTCAGACATCTGAGCTGGAATCTCTACTCTGCAAGCAAGAGGGCGCTTCGTTCGCGCCCGCCCACATGGACCTGTTCGACGGTGGAACTTCATCGCGCGACGATGCCTTCCTCCGCCCTGCCCTCTGGGAGGACATCGCCTCTTCCATCAGGAACATCGACCCTGAGAATGCAAACATGCTCGCTCCCCTGGGGGCAACCCACGTTAAGCTCGAAGCTGACGACCCGCTCCTTGAAGAATGTGCGACTCCACTTCTTAGTCCGCTGGAAATCAAGACGGAGAGGTTGTGTGCTCCGCCCACGTACGCACACCCGCAACCTCCACAGCACCAGCCGCAGCAACAGCCGGCCACGTCATTCTCCAAGTACCCCCCGTCTAGGCTCGTGTACATGTCGCCTCTAACCCCGCCAGGCTCCGACCAGGGAAGTCCGGGGAACTCTATGCAGGTAATGCCATTTATCGTACATCTGAATGCCAAAGTACGTAGCGATTGCGTGCGACGACGCGACAGATGGTACCATCTCTTGCTTGGCGATTGTGTTGTTATCATACATAAATATGCACTTGATCAATTTTTAGCACCGTCATGACGTCCCGCGTAAATGCATGACGGGATGTACAATCCCAATGGTAAGTTGGATGATCGATTTGGTAAGGCGTCTTGCGTGTATTTTTCATATTTTAATACATCAATCGCAATCAGTATTAACATTTTGTTATTCATAGCATATAAAGACTACATTAGAATCAGTCTATTCAAATAACTGTGAAGTTCTATACATTAGAACAATTGTTCTAGATACTAGTTACCCTAAGTTATCGTTAAAATTCTTGAAGGCTGTAGCAGAACTAAGTTATCATTAAAATTCTTCAACTCTTTAGCTCACACCTAGTAAAACTTTTGTAATATTGATGGTCTGAAATGTAAACAAATGAAGATCGTTATAACCAAGAAATGCATATGAATTTAAATTTTGCAAATTAGTGCAAGAAGCTTTACATTGCTAACACCTTTCAAAAGGAATGATTTCAGATACTTTTATTAATAATACCCTTAAAATATATAACCGTTTGAAAATGTCGTACTTCAATTGTTTTCATATACTTATCTACTTATATTGTGTGTGTGTGTGTGTGTGTGTG
>DWDW01002007.1:0-10749 GCA_018245635.1 Mimoniades versicolor eupheme | reverse complement strand
GCGGGCCAGACGAGCGGGCCAGACGAGCGGGCCAGACGAGCGGGCCAGACGAGCGGGCCAGACGAGCGGGCCAGACGAGCGGGCCAGACGGTATTCCGTCGTTGGTGTTGAGGACGTGTGCTCCCGTTCTATCACGTTTATTCTCGCATTTCTCACTTCCTTACACAGCTGGAATAGTACACCTAAGCGATGACGCTTTGCGACAACATATTTACAATTAAACACTTACTTACATTATAACAAACAATATTGATTGTCTCGTTGGTCGTGTTGGTTGCAAGTGCGATTGCCGAACGGGTGGTCCTGGGTTCGATTCTCAGGTCGGGCACTACTAAATTTTCAAACCTACCTCTTCGGGGATGACATGCGTGATGTTACGTTTAATTTATTATTATTAAGGGTATTAAAATCATATTCTTACGGGTTTTCCCTTCAGAAATGTCACTAAGGCCCTGCGAAGAATAATGGTGCTGCCATCTAGGCGATAGTTTTGCTCACTAAGTAATAGTGCTTTCAGAGAATTTTAACTCCCTCATCAGTGCGTATCTATCTTATTTTTACAAAATAAATGAGTCCTTGTGTTTCTAGGCACCTAGAGAGCATCGGCATCGCATTATTATTAAAAAGAATTATGGACCTTAAAAATCCTCCGTTAAAAATATTATCGATTGTAGATTAGTCAGAACGCGTTGTGGACACCTTCGCCAGCGCGTGCGAGGAACTTGCACACGTGTCTGCGTAGTTAGTGTCACATGTTAGTTAGTTAGTGTCACATGTTAGTCTACACATACAAACATGCACGGCAGGTCGCTTGCGGGGTAAGCACGGAGCATAGGGGAGCACAGGGGAGCACAGAGTGCCTAATATCTCTATTCTCACACACCTGTCGTGCTTCGTCCACAATTATTAGTATATTGCACATACATTTAATTCCCGACGACTTTCCCCGGGGGGGGGGGGGGACGCTCGGTAAGGTTATTTAATAAATATTACGGTCGACGGAATTCACGTTTAACGGAATTTAGTCTACAATGGTCTTGGATTAACAACCCAATAATGACCGGCTTGGCGCAACTATCGTCTATCAAATAGGTATTTTCGTTCGATTCATGGGTCGGCAAATATCTGATCTACGTATAAAAGATCTTGATTAGTTGCCCAAGGGTTTCATGCGATGCGTCTGTGACTTTCCACCTGGAAAGTGAATACCTAATCAATAACGGCTTTCGGGGCTGCTTAGCTTGACGCATAATATGTACTTGATTCAGAGAAACTTGCGATTCAAGAATGTGTTATCTTGTTACATGTAGATGAATAGCGAGACGCACTGTCTACTGGCCCATGAAGGTGCTCTTATGCTAGTGTCGTCTTTCCACAAGTAGTTAGGGGCCCCTATGTCCTTTGGGTGCCCCAGCGTGCCTATTCACAGAATAGCTTGCGTCGAATTTATTTTCTCACGAAATTTCCGTAAAGAACCGTGTCATTTTTTTTACGAAACCAAAATATTACAAGAAAAGTTTTTTCGTGTAAATGACGTAATGAACAATATTTCGTGAAAATTCTCAATACGATTAGAGATATGAGTAGGTTTATATAATTACTTTAAGAATTAAGGATGGAATTGGTACCTGTTTTGTATAATACTGATAAAAAGTCACGTCTATAGGAAGGTTTATTATACATGTACGTAACGTAACATCAAGCCTGTAATCTCCGAAGAGATAGGCAGAGGGGTTTAGTACATTCCCACGTTTCACCAATTTTGTTTACGTCCCACTATGGAATAGGTAGTGAGCCTATTGCCATACACCGGGCACATATCCACATTCCGAGCCACTACTAGAAAATTCAATTGTGTCCCAACTGGGATTTGAAACCATAACCTCCCAATCGGCAGTCGCGTTTGCGACTTACATGACCAATAACGCAGTAAAACATGTACCTATTTGTTTTAAAACTCTTGGAAACGCAAATTAATAACAATTAGCGACGACGCTTCCCTGTGGCTCCATGTTGTCAGGACGTGCGATCATAACTTTCCTCACGTGAACAAATTAAATAATATTATCATATGGTTTTACAACTCCGAACCTCACGGTACGTTCCAGCGCCGGTACGAGCGCGACTGTTATGTATATGATCCTCATTCTAACGGGTACGGTCGAAGAACATTGAAGTTACGTTATATTCTACATTTTACAGATGTAGCCGACGTGTAGAGTCGCGACTCTCACCGACTTGGTGGTTAGGCCGTTGCCGATAAATTACTAACATTAATTACATAATCTGGCCGGTCAGTATACAATTCCTGGAGGATGTGAGCCTGGAGGATCACTTATCGCAAGTCTGGTGATGTCGCTGCTAAATACTGCAGTTTTAGCAGAGAATACAGTCACCAACTACTTCTGTTACAACTACAACCAAAACTCAGTTTAAAACTTTCGTTCCAAATCGAGATATAAAGATTTACGTATCTATTTTATTCTCAACTTTAAGATTTTAGAAGTAAAGTCTTATTTGTATCACCAGCGGGTTTTTAAAACTATTTACTTTTAAAAACGACATAAGTGGCAAAGACAAACGAGGGAATTGCAACTTTTTATTTACGGTTTTAAAGTTCTCCTAACTAGACATCCTCATGTTCGGACATACTTGTACCTTCGAACAGAACTAGCAAGGAATATAAACTTGTACAACCTTCGAGTTCAGTGTTTAGAACAAAAATGTTCGAAACAACCATTACCGATGCAGGTGGAACGACGGAAGTTTCTGGAAACCGCTAAAGTTGAACATTAGATGCGGTTAGTACTTTTGAAAAACAACAACAAAAAACTCGTGCGTCTATAAAGTATCCGTGCCATTTCTCAGAGTTCAAATTGACCTTGGAGATAGGAGCTTCGTAATGTACAACGCGATTTGTATTTATGATGTCTTACGTATTTGAATGAGATCACGCGAGCAGTGGACGATTGCTGCCGATATCAGGACACTACTCTAGCTATCGTCCCCTCCGACGAGAAAAGCATGTATGTTGTTAGTATAAGTATCGACACGTACACTCTCGTAAGTAGCACCAGGCGCGACAGTTAGCGCCGTCTGCGCCGTAGTCTCGGCAAGATGAACTTAATAAAATAGGTTAAAAAGTTGATACAGGCTACAGAAAATGATATTTATAACAGAACTATGGGCAGAGAAGGACATCACAGATAAAGACAGAGACAGAATAAATAGACAACGAAAGAGTGAACGAACAGATAACGATACAGAAAGATGTAGAGAAAGACAAAGGCTGAGGCGGCTGTAAGGTTGAACAAAAATTGCGCAATGGGGCTAGTCGCCTCGAGATATGGAGTTACGCATGACGCCAGCCAGTTAGAGGAGAGGACAGAGCAGTAAAATATACGGAAGAGAAAGTTGACAAATCAATAGAAAACAGATTAAGAGTAAGTAAAAACTGCCTCGGTGGTCCTGTTAGTTGCAATCTAGGTTCTGAGGTGATATCCCGGATTGGGCGCTATTAGATTTTTCTTATTTAGATTTTCTAGTATTGGCTCAGAGTCTGGATTTGTGCCAGTTGTATGGCAATAGACCCACCACGTATTCCACAGTGGGACGTAAACGTTACTGGTGATACGCGAGAGTGAACACTTTTCTGCCTACCTTTTCGGGGTTTGCAGCCGTAATGTTTTTAAAACGAGTTGATGGTTTTATTCTACCTAAGAATAGAATTGTGAAGCGCTTTAGTTCAACGAATCAATTTGTGGAAAGTTCAAAATAGGTAATATTTAGTTGCACACAGAGCTAAGGAGGCGAGGCAGCCGGCGCCCAGTTCCACCGCCAGCAGCGCACGTCCTGCGAATAAACCGAGTTCTTGCTAATAAAGTTTCTTCATCGAACATCACGTACGTGCTCCCTACACATGGTCGTCGAGATTAAGGCTCTAATAAGACCCTAAGGCGGGAAATGCCCTTGTGTATTCATAATTTTCCGTCGCTATTGTGAATTCTTTTAGAATTTACAGCTCTGCAATCCTCAACATATGTATTATGGATACATGGATGCACAAAGATTGTATTACGTTGAGCCAACTTGCTTGACAGCAGTTTGCATGGAAACTAGTAGAGCTAGGCTTAAAATCCCGTAAGTACTTGGATCATAAACATGTAGCTAATACTAATGTTATTTATAAATAGATCCATGCATTACATATAATTATTACAATCAAGTATTTCGATGTGATTAATATATATGCACGTATAACGACAACTTTCTTTAATTTCGACCAGTTTCTTTTTCATATCTGACAACACGTATGCTATCTAAACTGGAGGCTCGTGTGTGAGGCGAAGTGACTTGAGATCTAGACGCAAGGGTTGTGTTGCTCTGGTTCATTCTGATTCATTCCCCTCTGTCGTACCGACACACGTTTTGGTACCCAATGCTTGTTACGCTGCCTTATTTCAGGATCTATGCTCGCTCGGTGACCTTGTTTGTAAACTTCGGAAGGCTGTAGGTTTTTGACAGTTGTAACCAGCGGTTCAATTATGTATGAAGGTTATGAATATTAAGGTTATGAAGAAAGTGATGAAAGAAGAAGTACGTCGGGTACTAAGGATAGATATGATTTTGCACGGATGAAAGATACCCCGTGTGGATCCTGTAGTGATCATATAATAATATTTATTTATTTAATTTTATTCTTGTGTAACACCTTAAAACTAAGGAGTATAAGAGCGTACTTAATACCTAATGGCATTCTCTTCCAGTCAATACTGGGTGATAGTAAGAGTGTATGGTAAAAATATAAGATATAGACATATATACATACACATAAACATACAATTATACATAATATACAAACATACACATACATAAGCACACAAACAAAGATATAAACATACATACCTTTTGGTAATTCGCGCGTCATTCTGGAGCAGAACTGTTACACATTCACTCTCGCGATTTAATTAAAAATTGCAGTCTAAACCGATTATCATCCAGCTCAATTGTTTTCAAAGTGTAGAGTGTTTGAGTGGGAATAGTTATTGATAAATTCAGTGCATACGCAACGCCTTAAAACTTAATAAATCGTATTTAAAAATCAGCGTTGTGCTAAACTACAACAAAAGTGTCGGTAGTGTCATATCAATTCAGGACCAATTACCTTCAAAAGACCACACTTTCTAATTGAACATCTACGGCTTCGGATCACGCATCCTTATTTTCGCTACACTATTGTACTGTCTCACTGGTGCAGAGTGCAAAGGAGCATCTAACGAAGAGACGAAGAGACCGTGGTTCGATACTCACGATAGGATTTTTTTTTTTGTCTTTTTTTCCCTTTATTTTTTTTTTATATTTTTTTATATTATAAAAGAGAAAATTTAACAGAAAGGGAAAAAAAATGAAATTTGAATGTTGCAAAGGAACCACAGATGGCAATGGCGGTGTCCTTAGTTGCATAAAATGTAAACATTGCTTTCACGTTCATTGCCTGTATGCATCAGAGAAAAAAACCGTAACAAAGGAGTTTAAAAGGTCTTGGATATGCCCGGATTGCAAATTGAAACAGCCTAGACGAAATAAAAATGATAATACACCTGTTCGGGATTTAACCCGACAACTTCAAGACAGTGATAACGTTACTCTGCATCGAGGTGGTTCCTCTACAGTACCTGCACCTGAATCTCCCGATAACCCTGTATCCGCAGAAACTATAAGGCATATTGTGGCCTCCGAGATTAGTGAGCTAAAAGAATATTTTAGCTCTCTTGTATACAGTATACTTAATCAAGAGTTACAACCAATAAGGGATGAGATCACGTGTATTAAAGATTCTCTAGGCCACTTTAATCAGCAGGTTGACAGCTTAACTAAGCGAATTGATAAATTTGAAATGGAGTCCAAGACTTTTAAATCTATTCCTTCAGATATTAGTCATATAAAGTCTGTAATTGCTAAAGTGCAAAGTGAAATTAACTGCGGCGAACAATGGTCCAGGCGCTCAAATATTGAAATCTACGGGATACCGGAGAAAAAGAATGAGAATCTTATTGACATACTGAAAACTATATCCGACCGTGCAAATGTTAATCTTAATCCAGACTCCGATGTGGATTTTATAACAAGAGTGTCACCAAAAACCTCGGATGTGAAAAAAACTAAGCCAATCGTTATACGGTTTTTAGCACGTTATAAAAAAGATAATTTCCTAGCCCAGGCCAGAAAATTAAAATTAAAAGCTAGCGACATCGGGTATGTGACTTGTAACAACCCGATATACTTTAACGAACATCTGACCAGCTCTAATAAAGCGCTCTTGCATAAAACTAAAACTATTGCCAAAGAAAAGGAGTTTTCATACGTCTGGGTCAAGAACTGCGCTATATTTGTAAGACGAAATGATACAAGTCCTGTAATACTCATAACGAATGAACAAGATTTAAACAAAATCAAGTAACCGTAGTTCTTTCTGTAACACCTCAACTTAATACTATTTGTCAATGTCATATTCGAATACCGTCATTTCGTTTTTGTATAATTATATATTTTTTAGTATTTAAAATATTTTTCGGGCGCATTGTAATTAATAATTTTTGGTTCATTAATCCGAACGCAAATTTTTGGTTGGAATTATGTATTATATATAAAGCTTTTAATAATGGATTATGATAATTTAACAATTTATTACCAAAATGTGCGCGGGCTACGCACCAAGACCAGTGTCTTTTATCGCAATCTTTTGAGTTCTAATTATGACATAGTGTGTTTAACCGAAACTTGGTTATTACCCGGTATATATGACTCTGAAATATTCGATAATCGGTACAACGTTTATAGGTGTGACCGACAGTACGATTTGCGTGGTGACAGCCTCGGTGGGGGAGTTCTTATTGCGGTTCGACGTGGACTATCTGTTACTAATACTAACCCCATTCCATTTACAAACTGTTCTGCCGAAGTTATTAGAGTGGTAATATCCGGTGGTTCCCATCACCAACTTAATCTATTTTGTGGATACTTCCCTCCAAGCTCCCAACATGCAGATAATATAAGTCACTTCTTCGATGTCGCAACTGATATTATCCTTAACCGACCAGACGACGATTACTTATTACTCGGAGACTTTAATATTTCAGGTGCGAAATGGTTAATAGACGGTCAACCTACTATTATTAATTGTCTCTGTAGTGATAAGTCCATAAATGCACTCTATAATTTCTTATGCTTACACAATTTCAGACAATTCAACAATGTACCCAATAAGAACGGTAAACTGCTTGATCTAATTGTTTGTAGGAATACGTGTAAGACAAGTCATTGTATTACGCCATTAGTCCCCGAGGATACACACCATCCTGTACTAGAAATCAGCATGAAGACAAACCACAAACACTGTAATATACAATCTAAGCCACGTTCAGTTCGTATGTTCCACTCCGCAAATTATGACATAATTAATGATATCCTATTCAAAATTGACTGGTCCAATATTTTACAAGGGAACGATATAGAGTTTTGTATGAATAAATTTTATAGAATAATTGATGATGTAATTGATAAATATATTCCAACAAAATATGTAAGCAACGAAAATAACTACCCAATTTGGTACTCCAAAGCTTTAATTAAAATTATCAATGAAAAGCTTAAATATCACAAAAAATGGAAAATATACAAAAGATTCAGTGACTACTTTAAATTTCAGCTTTTACGTAAACGAGAAAAGAGAGTTCAGCAGTCATGTTACAATCATTTTATATCTAACGCAGAGAGTAACATAAAGCGAGATTGTAGGCACTTCTGGTCGTTTGTAAAAAGTAAAAAAGCCTGCCCTGCGGTACCGGATACAATGTTTCTAAATAACGACTCGTCTAGTAATCCAGAAGAAATATGCGAACTTTTCAATAAATGCTTTCAATCAGTTTTTGAAAGTGAATCTAATGCAACATTAGCATCGAGCTCTTACAACTCTGCATCTGACAATCCTGTTACGTCAATTTTACTAAACTCAATTTACCTCCCCCTTACAAATATTAAAAAGTACTTAAAAAATTTAGATATAAAAAAAGGCTCTGGTCCTGACGGAGTACCGGGAATATTTCTTAAAAATTCTTATAAATCCCTTGCTCTTCCTTTATTCATCCTTTTTAACTTATCTTTAAAGACAGGCATCATGCCTAAAACCTGGAAACAATCTTATATTACGCCTATTTTCAAGAATGGAGACAAGCATGATGTCAGTAATTATAGACCTATCTCTAAACTAAATATTTTAGCAAAACTTTTCGAAAAAATCGTATTTGACCATATTTATCCCTTCTTAAGACCAATAATAATTAACCAACAGCACGGTTTCGTAACTAAAAAGTCAACAGAAAGTAATCTTTGTGAATTTGTACACCAGGTGACACTGGCAATGGATACTGGATATCAAATGGATGTTATCTATACTGATTATTCGAAAGCGTTCGATAAAGTTAGACACTCGGTCTTGGTGCGAAAATTAGAATTAATCGGCATACATGGCGATCTATTGCGTTGGGTTTCTTCGTACCTTCGTGAGCGAAGTCAAGCAGTTGCTATGAAAGGATTCTGCTCCTCGTTTTTACCCGTTACATCAGGCTTGCCACAGGGCTCTCATCTGGCTCCTCTTTTATTTAATTTATTTATAAATGACATTTTACCTATATTCAGTAGTTCAAATATATTACTATATGCAGATGATATGAAAATTTTCAGAAAAGTCAAAACCGATATGGATTGTACAGAATTACAAAATGACCTTTTAAAATTTATAGACTATTGTGAAGAAAATTTCTTGCATCTCAATATTCTAAAATGTAACATCATAACATTTTCAAGGAGCCCTAATCATATAAAATTTGACTACAAATTTAATAATATACCTATTAGCCGTGTAACAGAGGTAAAAGACTTAGGTTTAATGTTGGACAATAAGTTGAATTTCAATAAACACCTAGATTATATCATACCTAAGGCTTACCGAATGCTTGGCTTTATCCTGAGGGTTAGTAGAGATTTTAAATTGAGTTCTACACTTTCACTCCTATTTAATTCGTATGTCAGATCTCTACTTGAGTATGGCTCAGTTGTCTGGAACCCGCAGTACAAAGTACAAATAAATAGATTGGATAAAATTTATAAGTTATTCCTGAAACATGTGGTGTATAGATTTAAAATTATACCTCCAACCACATCCCTAACAAAAAGAAGAGCAGAAAGGGACCAAATGTTCCTGTATAAGGTTTTGAATAATTATATAGAATCACCATTTCTATTAAGTTATATAACTTTGAAATGCCCCCGAATCAACTCGCGATGCAAATCCCTGTTTTGTGTTCCTCTTACCAAAAGAAAATATGCTCGCAATACTTTTCTCCACAGATCCTGTTCATATTATAATAAACATCTCTGCAACGTTGATCTATTTTATTTAAAAATTGGTGAATACAAGAGGGCCATAAAGCAGGCGATAAGAGATAGCGAGTGAGCATGCTTATTCTGTTTTATTGTGTTTTTTTTTGTTTTTAGTTTTAAACAAGATAAAATGTGTAGCTAATATTGCTCCAAATTTTTGATGCACCTAACCTAACCGTATGAGTGAGCAGTGGAAACTTTGCTGATGTATGTACAAAACTCCTATGTCGTAGAATTAATGTATTACCATATTGTTTGTTTCCCAAATAAAAATAAATAAATAAATAAAAGTAGGTATATACATGATTCAAGCAATACGCATTTATGTTTGATTGTATTACATAAGCTCACATCTTTGTTACTTCACAAGTAAAAGAAGGAACTATAATTAATAAAACATAATATTGTTTATTTCTCTGCTGAAAGGTCCAATAGTCTCTAAGGCTAAGCATTTCGAAAACGGGCCTTTGCGTCCACAACCGTTATAATTGGTAATGTAATCATGCGCTAAGTTAAAATGACACGATATGTTTCCCAAGGTGACAGTTTATTTCTGCACTAATAATAAATGTGTTGAAATTTAAACTATTTACAGATTCTAAAACGTTCAATGTATCTCATGGAATACAGAATATTGAGCTATACCTAACTAATCTTTCTATTAGAAACATGCTTAATATGTACCTACTTATTAAGGAAATGTGTTCTCCACAATACATTTCCGTAATAAGGACGATAGGTGCTTATGGATTGTTCTAGGACCTAAAAATAGAATGACAAACGACCTAGGCTTAATCGCACCTGAGGAAATTGACGGCATCCAGCTGCCATTACAGCCGTGTATTATATAACTGTAACTAGTTATTCAACTCGCAAAATTTTGTTGAGAAAAGTAGCGAGTTAGCAAATGCTGACAAACGAGCTCGAATCACGAACGCGCGCGGCCCTATTTCAGAATAAAATGTAGGTGAGTGGGCGTAGGCAGGATACGCATTGAATGTTTTGACAATTATTTAGTTACGCGCGTCATTTTGTTAAATGTTTATTTTAATGTCTGTTGCAGGGTATGTATAAGTCGGGCATGATCGCCGTTTAAGTAAGTAAATTCTTAATACGAAGAGATGGGCAGAGAAGTGCAGTACACTCTCACATTCTACCAGTTACGTTTACGTCCCGCTGTGGCATAGACGGTGAGCCTATTGTCATATACAGGGCACTCCGAGTCACTACTAGTAGATCTAAGTTAGAAAAATCTAATAGTGTCTGACCCGGGATTTGAACTCAGGACCTCTCGATCAGCAGTCACGC
>DWDW01002006.1:0-10750 GCA_018245635.1 Mimoniades versicolor eupheme | reverse complement strand
TATTTTAGAAAAGTTACTTATTTTGCGTACGTTGCCTAAACTATAAAAGATAGAACAATAAAATGTTCTAATTAATTATAGATCTTATAAATATCTACAAAGAAGTCCGCGACACACTATACCTATCTATATATGTCGAGTGAGGCACAACAACCATTTTTATTTATTTAAAAATCTTGAAGTTTTTGGACTACATTTAAACGCGTTTATTTTACTCATGCTATTAATCCTTATCAAAAAAAAAAAAATTCATCACTAAGTACATATTATGTAGATAATAATAATTGGTCTTCGAACGATCCACGCGGCGGAGCCGCGGGCAACCGCTAGTATTGTATAATATGCAGGGAATAGTGCCACTTTTGAGGAAATATGTAAATGCAAAAAGTAAAAAATTCGGTATAAATTTAATTATAAAGGTCTCTTTTCACAGCCCTTTGCAATTTTTCCAGTGACTTAAACAGTCCATCCTTCCAGAATTTCTCGTGTTTTTTCCTGAAAAAGCTTTCTATATGACTTTAACTCAACTAAGGAGTTGAAGTTTTTTCTATCCGAAGTTTGTTATGATCAAAATAAATGGAAATCTGAATGCGAGACGCTCGGTGATTGTGGTGGAGGGGGTAGAGTATTCTAACCAAGCTCGAAAAACTTTAGTCAAGTTGTCGAAACACGTTATGACGTGGCATCTTATCCTGGGATGACATCGTTTGATTTACTATGCTTCTACTTTATCGCTGAATTTAACTCATTTTACTGTGAGTAATACGTTCCTGCATTTATTTCCCTATATACATCGATATTCTTTTAAAACTATTGACGAATAATGGATTCATAGACTTGTTATACTACTGGTTTTCTTTGTAATTAACACATAGTATTATGTGGTTAATTTTTAAAAGTTTTTTTTATCTAACCCTTACATTAATTTTGTTGGGATGCCTATGCTAGAGTTCATAATATTCCTAGTTGAAACTACTCTTTGTCTTCAGGTGTTACCTCATTTCCGTACAGTTCTTTCATCCAAACATCCTGTTATTAAACAGCGTGACTGCATATCTTTTTGGTAGATTTGTGCCATATACATATTTTGCTGCTCGGTTAAATTGTTTGTAATGCACTTTACTTATGTATTTCTTTTAATTAGGTACTCTTTCTGTTTTTTCAACATATGTTTGTATGTAATAATGACTAATTAATGACCGAATATTTTATATAATTTTGTTAATGATACTAGGAATCTAATTTAATGTATAATAAATTAATTTCTAATATTTGATTTGATTTGATGTTTACTCCTAAAAGATATAAATGCAATAAATAAAAATAACGTGTCGCAGTAGAAGAGGATGAAACACGACAGATTTGTAAAGATCAGATATTTGGTACTCGGTGTCCTCTACATAACCTGCAAGGGGCTTGCCGTTATATTAGAATAATAATCGCAATCAAACCTATGTTTAAACCAATTCAAACCAAGTTCAAATCAAACCAAACTTTAAATATGTCTAGTGTACGTCTTTCAGATTATAATATTCGTATCATATGTTGCTAATCATTTTGATACATTCATACCTATATTTATGATATCTAGCGTAAATCGACACAAATATTCCGGACGTCCTGAGTCGTAGAGCTAATGTATCATTGTATAAATAATTTCAATGTCAGGCTGGGTGATGCAGAATCCAATCACAACCAACGCACATTTTTGAGTGATGAATACAAGTATTTTGTTATGTCTAGATGTAAAGCCAGTATAACAATAGACTTTACAAATAAACGATAACATTATAATAACTATCTAGATAAACACAAATCATATATAAATTTTAAAGGTGGCATTTAGGACATATTGCTCAAAATAGTTAAGTTTCAGTGTAATAATGACATAAATATGCCTGGTTAAAGAGTTAACACAGTATTCAGAATTAAGTAGAATTCTGCTTTGTTATCGAGACATTTCAATTCATAATTTTATCCTTTTAAAATGTATTTTGAACTTTAAGGATCGTTCTTCATTAATTTATCCATCTATCAAAAGCTGAGAAGCTTCTCATTAATGCGTGACAGGACCTCGACAAGGGATCAACATCTTAACGACATACTGATTTGTAATTAGTATTCTTGACCAAGCTATAGAGGTGTGCGCAGTAATGGAATACGATCTTGCGTTCTGGAAACTACATAAACTAGATGTCCATCACGGTTAAGAATATACTTTAAAAAGCTGAATAAGTGCGGATTGGTAGACTTAATACCCGTCGGAGCTCCCCATATCCCTATAATGTAGGAAACAATATATTTTTCTTAACGAGTTGCATTTAATTTCAAAACACAAATATTTTCAAGTGTTAGGTCATTCGTACACAAGGCACCGTAAGTCTTTGATACTAATGTTGTATACGATATTATTATCCAGTAACGCACGTTCCGTAATCACGATATTGAATTGTACGACGGGAATTGCTTGTTCAGCCACTATAGACGTAGCGGCTAGACTGATCACACTTAATACAAAATGTCGGACACAAGTGAAGATGACGATGATGATCAAAAAGCGATAGGATTCTATTCAACCCTATAAAAAGATACCAACCTGTTAAATTAACCTGATTTCCTACTGCTACCCAAGTTTTTTCTGCAATCTCCTTTTTACAATATTCTTTCGAGGATAAATTATATTAACAAGGATATTTTTTCATTTCAGAAACAAATTTTGAGTTCAGTGTCATTTGAACCTTACATCCTCAGTGAAGGAGGCAGAACTAATCTTCCACCACTTAACCGCTTAAACCACTAACTAATCTTCTAATAAACTTCTCTTGTAATCATATTGGTTGAATTTTATGTATGCGCAACTCTATGATTCTCCCACTTTCTTCTACATTATTGTAGCTACGCTACAAATATAACATCTTGTGTCTTCGAATCTTTAATTCCTATAAAATATTTGTTGATTTGTAAAAAAAATGGCAACACGTTCATATTATGGTAAGAAAATAAAAAGGAATAGTCATTCAATTATAATCACCATATAATTTTATTAATTCGTTATAATATTATAATGTACCGCTGTATTTGATATTGCAGGCGAAAATTAAACGCGAGTCAATAATGCGACATCATTACGCCAGTCGTATTTCTGCAAATAAATTTAACATTAAATGAAAAAAATAAGAATTACCAGTTCAAAAGAAGTCGCTTGGTGATTCCAGAACGAACGCCATTATTACGCACAACGCCAATTGAGAGACCCTCGGGAATACTAATTAAACAGGAGTACGCGCCGCTGCTTCGACGCGGACCCCTATTGTCAAGTGGCATACCAAAAATAATGATGCTGATTTTGGTATATTTATGGATATTCTCGATAATAACTTACTTGGAACGTATTATTTGTGGTCCGTTGCATCTTCATATATCATTTGGACAAATATATCAATCGGAGGTTTAATTAATGGTTTGTGTTTTTCATAATGCTCTGATTTTTATACAGTTCTACCGTCTTACCGTGATATCTCATGTTTTGCTTCAGATAAGAAATTGACTTCAGCATAGGAACTGTATATTTTCCTAGCTAAAAGAAGTCTATAGCATTCTTCAGCCTACAATATATACGTTTCCAGAAAACCAAGTCAACCCATTTATTTTTTACTCAAAAAAGCCGACTAGATTTTATTGATTTTAGCTTTTCAATAAATTCACTAATCTGATACTGAAGCTTTCATAGGTTCTATAGGTTCAAAGATCACATAGAGAATCTATGCTATCTTTAATCGGTTCCTGGTACATTGATTTATGAGGACGGTGACCTTACACCGTTCTCGAACAAGTTTATGGTTGAATTTAAAACACTATAGGCATATTGCTAGTGAATTTCCAAAATATTGCAGAAACTCCAACAGTTGCCAACAACTCCTAAACCATTGCGACCGTAAATCATTCCAAATTATCTCCCAAAAGGGTCCGCAAACGAATTTGTGCGTATTAACTATGTGGACGGGATTATGCTAATATCCTCGGTTTGGGCCGCTTGTGGAAAAATATGATTAAGGAAATTACACATGGTGATGTTTCACAAGGAGAAATTATATCGTGATATTTTGTAGCGATAAATACATTTCGGTTATACAAGATGACCGTGTATGATGAATGTTTACCACATTGAAATGAAATGAATGACGAGAAAATAATAAATTAACAAGTGTCAAAATGTTTCAAGAGAGCCGCAGTGATTTTCATATATTTATAAGGTATTATTATGCAAACTTGTTGTGTCTTGAATTAAATTATTTTACGATTTTTGTTACATCTTTAAGAGATGTTTTTATTATTTATTAACTGCTATCCCACCTGATGAAAAGCAAGGTGCAACCTAGGGTGCAGCATGCTTACCTAAAAAGTGCTCACTTATTATTTTCATTAACAATTCCAGGTTGCACGGGAAAAATAGATGTCGGCAGAGAATTCTACTGTTTCGCAGTTTGTATCAGAAATGATTTAGCGAACCGTTTTGCACTGTTCAAAATAGAGTCCAGATAAGATGGGGATGGTAATGTAACCTGCCGTAAGTCTCTAGACGTCCGATGGTATAACGAATCAAATAGATTATGGAAGTCTTGAGCGCACTCTCCAAAAGGTCTCCGATACAAGACTGCAAGAAGGGCAACTTTATAGAGCTTCTGATTCTGCTCTTTTTATATTTTTCAACAAATCTGTTATCAATTAAATATAATCAGACACCCGGTTTTAAAACAGGATCACCAAGATAAATATTCGTATTTGTGATAAAAGAGCTTGGCAAGCCATCGTGATTTTATGGCGCATTTGCATTAGAACACTGGTACGGAATCACGAATAAAATATATATTGTGTATTAATATTGTTGGATGCAGACTCCGATACTAACGAGATCTATTAAGACCATAGTATACCATGCAAGCGAAATACATCTTGGCCAATTCCATTTGCCTTTGATAACATTTTTGAACAATTTTACGTTTTGCAGAATTCATCATCATTATTATATTTTTCAATTGTTCAATTTGTACCAGTCTTCAAGAATTTATAGGATAAAAACTAATCAGCTAAGCTATCACTTTTCCATTGTCAGTCCTATTTTAATATCATAGTTCTAATAATCATTCACGCGTTTGTGTTAAAGTGAACATTCGCCGTGTGTGCAACTATCCTATTATTATGTTATGCCCTTTCATTTGTGCGAATGGTCTGCTTAGTTACGCATGCCATTTACTAAATTGCGTTGTATTTTAAATTGGAACGTGTCTCAAATATACCAGAGGGTAATTTACGTTAATACTGCCCGATGCGAGTCTGTCTCGTGATTGTATTGTAATACATTTACTATATTTTCCTTTCATTTACTGTAAAATGTTAGAGAATATAAGCAATTTCAACACTAAAAAGAGACGAATAGAAAAGTATTTCTGATTCTATAAATGTCTATAGCAACAAAGAATCAGTAAAGTAAGTAAGAAGCTTCATAATACATAAAACGTAAATATACTAACTCGTTTTAGGTATCCTAATTATCTTAAATGAAAATCTGCACACCAGGTTTTAGACTAAGATCTTAACCCTTCTCAGTCTGAGAGCATACCCATGTTCAACAGTGCAAAAATAAAATAGTTAATAATATTGATTAACAATTATCTAAATGTTAATTATTTTACTTGCTTTTAGTTACGTACGGTTCAGTCCAGAAATTATTCGATCTGTGAACATTTCTAGTCTTGTTATGAAAGAATCAAATTCAGCACCTAAAATTTATAAACATATTTGCATAAGCTAAGTGAATTGCAAAAATATTATTGTAACTTAGGTACATTACGTAAAAATCGAGTGTAAACTGCTACTCATGAATTATTTACATATCAACTTTTGCTTCTTAATGTTGAATCGAATTCAGCGTAGACTGTTCTTGTTAGAAGCGTTTCACTTTAAACTGTTATGCATAAACTATTAATAGTATTTAAACCATTGAATATTTGTTGTCCTGTTTTATTATATTAAAGAGTGCTAAGGGAACGAGACAAAATTTATAATAGAAATGGTATTACGATAAAGCGTTTATGAATATGGGAGTCTTTAGTAACGTACATATTTGTGAGGGTTTCATTAGATTCTTTGTACGAACTTATATCGATCAATCTGTTCTGAAGTATAAATATGTTGAGATGGACATACCAAGGCGAACTTTTCACCTCGGCGTCGTTTGTCAAATCGAAAATTATCCCTTTGTTAGTGAAAAATGCATAAGCTTTTTTATACATGAAGCAAGAGTTCAATTCAAAATGTATTGTAAAATAAAAAAAATATCAAACATTGGAACCGCTATGATTTTTTACAAACGAGTGACAAGGATTGTTTTTTGGGAACTTACGATTTTATTTCTCACATTTTACAATTACAAGAATATTTTTATTCAAAATTGGGTACATAGATACTGTACTTTAACGAAATATGGAAGGTTTTTCCTTAAAATTCATAGTCGTATTAACGGATTTTCGGGTTCAAAGTAAATAAATATATCTACACAAATAAAATGGTTACCCACTCTCAATGCATCTGAAGCCATTACTAACGAATATTAAACACACAAGGCTGAAACGATAAACCAACAATTGTCATATATGTAGGTATATGTATATTTGATCTGCGTAATCCTTAGGAATACATTATGAAACTACGAACTATTGTTTGATCAAAGTTATCTTTCACGTGGCATTTAAGTTGTTGGGGAATGGAAGAGGCTTTTATTAAGCTCGAGTTCAAAATTCTTATAAATAATATTTGACATTTTGAAAGGTGGTGTTATCGACTGAACGAGTAATACTGTTTTTCTACTAACAATGAACGATCAGCTTGAAATAGGGCAAATGCTAAATAATACTAATAGCACTCGTACCAACAAGTTCATTTATTTTTACGCTTTTGGATCGAGTTTATTTTCTTAACAAGAAAGTTTAAGACCATGGTCTTAGTAATTTAATAGAGGTAGACTAATGTTTATTTAAACTCTCGTTATCTATTAAATTAAACACCTAATTAATATAATAACCATAAGTACTAAACAATTCGTTAGAATACTGTGTATACTACGGTATGGTATCCTAATATAGCACAACATCTAAATGTATGTTTACGGTTTAATATACTCTAGAATGGGTGAGTTTAGTCGTTAGGAGGCGTAATCATTAATGTTTGTAACATCTTAGCCTAGGGTGTGGTTAAATAATACTTACTGGAATAAATAATACTTAAAGGAAGTTAAATAATAGGTACTTAAAGGAACCTGCACACTTTTGAGTTTCCTATAATGTTCTCTAAGGCACGTGTAGACTTCCAAGCCGTACGATTTACGGATTTCGTGTGAAAAGTAGGGAAAATACGATCGACCAGCGGAAGATATGCTAATGTGCCCAATAAGCTGAAGGGTAAGGTCGGAAAGAACGCATATATTTTTGTGATGTTACTCGTATATGGATTTTACTCAAAAGGATTTATTATAGCGTACATAATCGGAATGTGCTATTTTTTGCTGACTGTACGGCTCGTCTTATTAACACGCGACGACGACTACAAAATGAAAGGAATACAACTTACCTTTTGGTTCTGGTTTAATTACTGTTAGTAAAACTGTATTGGTCAATAATTGCTGATCGTACTCTTTATAGTACAGAATAAAGTTATTGTTTTACCAGGGTAAGTAACGTATTTTATGTCTTTCTTATTATTAAAAACTCCACTATTTCGATTCCTAACAATAGATTCACTCATATCCCTAAACATTTTGCGCTTTCAATACAACTGTGTATGCCCTCAATGAGAGACACAAACCCTCGTCACACATAACACATAATATCAACAAGCTTCAAATATCTGTGTTTAGTCACATTTGTTACAATATCTTTTTGCTGTTCACATCAACGCTATTACTACATAGCAATAGAGTTCAAAATATGTCTAATAAACATCTCGTAAACAAACGTGCAAACATTTGCGTATAGGCAGCTGTATATACAAGGAATATAACTTCTAAGTGTATAGCTATAGAGTCGATTATTTGCAATTGAGTGTAGTGAGTGTGAGAGTGACCTACATGTCTTACATTTCACCCCAGGCATTAGGCAGTTTGTTTGATATTATTATAAGAACAGGCTTTAGTCTTACACTCCAGGGAGCATTTTCCGACAGTAAAAAAAACTATATAATGTCTAATTCTAAATAGGTAATTTTACACTTCAATACAGAAAAGACACTAGTCGTCATACAAATATTACGTTCGTTAAACATAGATCTATACAATAATTTTGTGCCGTCAAATGGGCGTGTAAGAACAGGATTGTCGATAAGAGTGCAAGAGTATATTATGTGTCCTATATAAAGTTGAAGTATTTAGTCACAAGAACTGAAGTGGTAGTCTTTAGTGCATGTTGACCAGAAAGTTTTCATCATTGTTTTTGGTTTCATTACATGTACATTTTATACATTAGTCGCTCGTCTGCAAAACACTCACAAAACCAGACAGGGATACGCCAATGGGAAATTACAAGCGATCCCGCGAGGATGAAATGTTTCGAATAATACCAGTAGGGATTAATTTAGTGTTGAATAACTTTGATTCTCATGAATTGTGTAGGTGTATAAATTAGTTCCTAGTGACAGAATTGAAGTTTCAATCAAACTTTTGTGGAATTCGTTTGACTGACGTTTATTAGGTGATCGTAAGTTTACGCCTGTAATTCCCGAAGAGGTAGTCACTGTAGTGTAGTTCACTCCCACGTTTCACCAGGTACGTTTACGTAATACCATGGAATATAGCCCATTGCAATACAACGGAGAAAAATCCAGATTCTGAGCCACTATTAGCTATTTGAATCGGAAAATTATTCCATAGTGGGACGTAAAAGTAACCGTGAAACTTGGGAATGTTTTGCATTTTACTGCCTACCTTTACAGGCGTGAAGTTACGTTGAATCAGAAAATTTAAGTTAGAATATTCTAATACTACCTACCCGGGAATTGAATGCATGACCGCATGATCAGCAACCACTCGACCAATGAGGCAGTCAGGTGATCATTTGATTAAAGAAATGCAAGAAAATTTGTATTTTATTGTCATTATTATATCTTCATATCGGTTTGCATACAGGGTGCGCAATATGTGTTTGAAAATTTTGTCAATGTGACAATGCTGTTGTGAACGTTGCTGCCAAACTTTGCGACTCAATTCCCTTTTTCTGGACCAAGTCCTACGATCAACGTTTAGCAATGTTTTTGGGACGCCTACGTCGAGCAGAGGACGTTACCAGACTGAAATGAAAACGGTGACGATGGTCAATGAAGATTTTCATTCACAAATAGAACTTTGTTCTGTTCAATTAATCCTAAGAACGTAAAACAGATATATAATATTCCTCTGCACACCTCCTAATAACATAGTTCAACAAAGATCTTTAATAAAATATATATTTGTGACTTCCTGAAATTTCTTTGTAATTTCCTAAATCAGGCGGGCAAATAAAAATTTTACGAATAATAAACACATGAGCACCGTATAAGAAATTGTATGAAAGACGTTCCAAGAAAACGAATTGCTCTCAATTGTTGAAGAAGTTATAGTTAATAATGCATATTACTCATAAAACGTGTGGTCAAATGATTTACATTTAGTGATACTAATGTGTGCTTTTTCGCTCGCACCATTCACGTTTAGAGGGAGAGAGCATGAGACAGGTCGCCATTTTTTCACCCTGCCAATAATCGCGCGTTTCTTCTATATATCATGAAAAGTATCTTCCATATCCCCCATGTCATGATACTTTAGATTGTAAGAAAAATGGGTCTTATGCTCCTATAACTTGCGATATTGTCTCAAAGCGAATGTAGGTATTCATGGCCTATATTTGTTTTATGCTTGACCTTCTATTGTTACCCGTATCTTTAGGCGGCAACCTAAATTATTTCCTTAATGTTCATACATTTTTTATTCAATACTTCAAGCGATTAATTTATTTAGAAAAACGTCAAAACATTCACATATCAGTAGCGAAAGTTTATGATAAAATCTAACAAACAAACAGAGTTAGAAGCTAATATGATTGAATTCTAGTGAATTATTTTAATTTTTTTTATTTCCTATGATTTCTCCGGACTCTGTTATAGGCAGATCTACGGAGACAGTAGAAGATCTGACAATAAATAAATTAATATTTTATTTTTGTATCTTATTATTATTAATAATATAAAATACTTTTTTGTTCAAGAATATCGTCACAACATCTGATCATTATTTTTCCTGGCCTTTTACTATTAAAAGTTAATATTTATTGGTAAACACTTTGACGCCATCATATATGTATAAACTCCTATACATATAGTCGGAACGTGAATTAAAAATATGTTGTCTGCCTTGAAAAATCATCAGAAAAGTTAGAACCAAGAGACGCGGTGGCGTCCATTTACTTGTACAATGACGATCCTAGTTCGGCAACTAAACACGTGTTGAGGGACTCCAAATAACTCAGCCGCGGATACTTGGAAAGCAAATTTAAGTTAGTTTAATAAAGTAAAGGTTACATAAAACTTTGCGATAAACCTCTATGAAGTTGCTTCGGTTCGCGCAACTTTGCGGTAATTGGTTGACGACGTTCAAAACTTACTTAGAGTTGACTCAGATATCACACCTCCCCTACGAATGGCTGCCACCTTGTGGCGGTGGAGGGGC
>DWDW01002005.1:0-10751 GCA_018245635.1 Mimoniades versicolor eupheme | reverse complement strand
GAAGGAAAACATTGTGAGGAAACCTGTACATCTTAGAGTTCATAAAATAATTGTTCCCTAAGGCGTGTGAAGTCTGCTAACCCACACTTGGCCACCGTGACAGACTATGGCCATAATCCTCTCATTCTGAGAGGAGACCCATGTTCCAACAGTGGAACGATAAAAGGATTGGAAAAGAAAATATAGATTTTCTTGGATTTTCCTTTATCGTTATAGCTATTAGCTAGCCATTCAATCATAAAAACACACACGACTTAGTAAAAACAAAATACGTGACAGGATTCGTGAGAGGAGATTAATTACGTTGTAAGGCTTTAAAATCCTTTATATATTGACATTCCTTATGCCTACTATATCATCCATGTAAAAACTTCTTTTAATTACAATTGAATAATAAAACACAAGCTGTCTCTGATATTAAATAACATAAATTCCTGACGTGAATAAAAAAGAATAGACACAAAAAGAAAAATACTATCACATTTATTATATTTTTACAGATTTTATTGTGCTTTTGTTTCACGAACAGGAGAAGTTGTAGAATAAAACTTGCAGACCTACATTATGTTGAAGTAATCTATGACTGGTGGGTTGTTATGTATATCACAAATAAATACTATTATTTAAAGATTATTCGTATTCCAACCATTCCGTTCCAAAAGTAATTCTAAGTTATCTTCCATTAGTAATTAGTTTCTCCGGTTTGCTCACTCCAGGAATGTCTCCATTTTCAAATTTGTCGTAATAAGCATCATTTTCGTGACCCTCGTCATTAGCTTGCCTGTTATTGTCATTATCTATGGTACCATTTGATTCTATTTCTTCATTATCGTGTTCCGAATTTTCATTGACGCCATTATTTGTGTTTTCTTCCACTTCAGTTGCGTTTGTCCTCCCCTTATAAATGCTGTCGAGAACTATATAGTCGTCTTGTTTGACTTCAGGTTTCCGATGATCTCTGAAATTTGAAACGTAAGGTTTATAATTTTAGAGTTCAATGTTATTTGCTAAGAGTGCTATTGATAAATTTACTTGTGTTTCTCCTCGAACTTGCTGGGTACTAAATAACAATTTGATTCTTTGTATATTATCTTTCGCTTGCACTTCCACGGCCACTGCAAGCCCCAAAGGGAACGCTGTAAACAAAAGTAAACGACTTAAAGATTTTTCACATTTTACACTCCGACTTTATAACTTTCAAATGGAAACTAATGGTATTTTATTTTAAAATAGTAGTTATTTGTGGTTAAAATAGTAGTTACTACTGTGAAGTAAATGTATGATTTGAACGAATACTAAATGTTAAATTCAAATGATGTATTTTTTGTGAAAAATACTCGGAAAACAATTGTATCGTATTGTATATCATATTGTAAGTATCTAGAATCTAGAAATTATCAGAAAATGATACAAACTTATTGTTCTGGATACACGACGTTTTAAATTGTTTTTTCGCTATTGAATACAAAGATTCTTTTAATTTCCTACTCCTGCTTACTGTACGTCGATATTAAATGTATTACCAACAAATTTTCAAAGCCATAATGACCCAATAAACATTGCCTGAATGAAAATAGGTTCAATAATTTCCAATGTAATAAAAGTATACCAATATAAATGGAAATATTATTTTATTTAATACTTAAAGCACCGTTGCTTTTTATGGCTCAGTAGCCATGGAAACCTCATCGAAAAGATTCGGCACTTATTCTTGCTAAGATTACGTTAACCTAAGTATTATTCGTATGTTTATATAGATATTGTATTGAGGAAAAACTTTTGACGGATTAGTGTTGTTGGTGTAGTGACAGTGTTCCAACGTTGAGGCTGTGTTAAATTCCCGGTGGAGGTACGCTTATATTTTGTATAACAGACATGCGTATTGTTTGTCCTTGTATATGGTAGGCAAAAACACTGCCAAAACTATACAGATATATTGTGAGAAAATTATACCTTTACGTACATATATAGAGTTACAATTTTAAATATATATTTATATACAGACATATGTTCAGGCTAGTCCCAAACGGAGTATGCAGAGAGTACAGAGCGCCAAATAGATCTACCTTATTTCGTCCTTATATATTCACATAGTTACAACTCGCTTACAATTACAAATTGTGAACAATTAAAGTCGCTCCGATTTTATATTGAAACGACAGACTGGAATTCTCAGAGACTATAATTTTACTCAATGATTCATTATTTAAATGGGGCGTAATTTTTAATTGCAATTTCTCCCTTTGTGTTGGTCTAAAAAGTATTTCAAGAAAGCCGAGGGAATTAGAATTGCTAACAGATTCACGTTATCCTATTTTAAACATTGCTCTAACTTAATTAAATAAATGAAATAGTTGGAATAAAATGAAGATACCATGGAAATCTTCACACATTCTAACTGAATCCGAATCGTTCAATCATATGTGTGACATAATGTATCTTCCACTATATTAATCAAAAAAATACTTGATTTAGTAATTAAACGTAACATCATGTCTGTAATCCCCGAAGAGGAAGGTAGAGAAGTTTTGTATTCTCTCATGTTTCATCAGTTACATTCATGAGCCCACTGAGGAATAGGTGGTGACCCTATCGCCATGCATTAGGCACAAATCCAGACTCCAAATCACTAACAGAAATTACTGCCATAAAATCTAGGTTAGAAAAATCCAAAATACTACTCGACCCGGAATTTGAACCCACAACCTTTCGAACCACTCAACCAACGAGGCAAGTAGTGAGTTGTCAAACTTAACTAAACTAGATGAGATCATTCTGACATTTCTGACAATGAGTCACAAACGAACCACCTAAATTGTCGCAGTCAGATGAAAAATGTAAAATCATTGCTTCACACAAAATATTTAAATATAGGCATTTATAAAAAATGTCTATCTACGCGTCACATTTCTTATGTTATACATTAACATTGTGATAAGTTCCATGAAAGGTTTATGTACCTTCGAAGGAGACCTCTTAAATTTCGGTGGCTTCTTTTCAATAACTTTCGCTTTCTCTTCTTCTTCGTCTTCGACCTGAAAAAAAATTGATTGATGTAATGTGACATAGCTAAGGGTAGCTTCTAAACAGAGCGTGTGGCGTTAATGCGTAAGCGGAAACGGGTCTCAACTTTGACGCTTGCAAATTGATGACGTTGTCAAACCGTCACTCAGGAAACACATTACACATTTTAATACACAATGCACCACAACGAACAGTGGTGCACAGTGACAATACACTAATATGTGACGAAGCCAAAATAATAAAATTATTTCATCATCAAATAGCAGTCAACTTTAGTAATTAGAAAATTTTAAAATAGATATAAACTGAATAACAATTTATTCTACAGCAACTACGAAATTGAAGATAGCAAAACCTGTGTTAAAGGTCATTAGGACATACTGTAAGGTACACGTTTACACGCAATGTTTTCTTTCATTATTAAAACAAATAATACTATAACTATTATCTTCAAAATGCGCTAAACTTCAAAGTATGAATATCAAACAAGATTGCAAAACTTAATCACTAGTCTAACACAGCTGCCTTACCTACTAAATGCTAATTAATACTACAATTCAATTCGATTCCGAATATATTTTCCGCTGCTTTTGACATATTTTTCAACAGCAAATACATTTATAAGAAGTATTACGTGGCTATATGAAAGCATCAAAAGACTTTCTATGTTGAACTGAGCGCTTTAATAGATAAAGCGTTGAGTGAAACATGTCACAGGGAAATCTAAGGGTAAATCTCTCAGAAGACGGTTATCATCGCCTTGAGCATCGTGAATTTGCGACAAGTATCGGGACAAATCGAATATTTGTCTGTGTTCGGCCTCTTTGACAGAGTTATTGATAATCGACTGGATGTTTTCGATTAGATGTTTTCGAAATTATTTTCTCATACTTATCCGTCGTTTGAATTAAATGTTTAATAAAGAAATCTATAAAACTTTAAGGTTACATATTTTTTCGTAGACTAAAAACACGAAACATCTCCCCTGTAATCCCAAAAAAATACGAATTGGCAGAGAAGCACTCCCACGTTTCGTTATAACATTACTGTATTTTATTTATACCTGTAACATATATTTCGACAATAAATTGCATAAATGTATGTAGGTATGTACGTATTTAATTTTCTCTTAAGCTCAAGTCTTATTATGACTAGTGTTATATCTATCTTTATAACATTTTAAGCCGCTATATAAAAGTTTTCAGTTCCGTCCGCAAAGCGTATCCATCTAGTCTGTCAACACGATAGTTTATGAAAACGGTCTGTTGGAAATGGAATCGTCTGTTTACTCTGAACGTGGACTTGTAATGTAGGTCATTTTAATTCTTACTGCCGCTTTCGCTTTAACGTTATTTTATTGATAAATAATATCGTCTAAATCAACGCCATCATCAACATCAACAACATCATAGTCATCGTCAACATCATCATTAACACCATTAACATATAATTTTACGGAAAATGGAAGGTTTACAAAGTATCCAATTAAAATAAAATCTGATTTCACATCGGGAAACTTCCCACGCATTAAAGAACGTTATGACAAGGTTTTAGGCGAAAAGATTTCCAGACGATGCTTCCTTTCAATATTGTAAATTATATCTGATTATAGTGTAAAATAGTAGCGTTCTCTGGTTAAACGGAAGACCACATGTGTCAAGTTTCGCGTAACGTCTAAGTCAGAACGGACATTCCAAAAAACAACAACACATGAAAATGTAGTCACGCGTAGTCATAACTCGAACCATCGATTGTAAATCAATTATAAATAGTTCTTATACACATTACAGATTGTGTTTTTTTTTGTATTTACTTTAATCCATTTTTTTAACCAATAAAAACTACTTTTGTCGTTACTTAATTTCATAGCACGGGCTAGTAAATAGATTACTTTGCTGCCAAATGAACACTGACAGATAAAAGAAGATTCCTAAAAAGATACCAGGAAATATTATGTCTAAGGGGATATGTATAAGGATTACTGCTTTATTTTCATTCAAATATTTTTATACTATCGTGATGAAAATGCAATGATATATCTGTCTTGTCAAAATATTACATTAATAGTTACTTTCGTTTGCGATTTTTATTATATTAAAAAAAAATTATTCTTACTATAATTACTTACATGTGGATCTTGGTAACAGTAGTATTTGTCTTCGTAATCTTCTGGCCTGAAAAGAATATATTGATTTCTTATTGCGTTTGTGATAGTTCGAATCCCTAATTAGTCAATTATCTGTAATCCTCGAAGAGACTGGCAGAGCAATGTAGTACTCTACTATGCTTCACTTACTTTTACATCCCACCATGGAATATGTGATAGGCCTATTTACCATACACCAGGTACAAATCTAGACTTCAAACTACAACTAGAAATTTCAAGTTAAAACATCCAGTGGTGTCCAACCCGGGGATTGAACCCAGCCTCTCTTTATTGGTAGTGACTCTGGCAACCACCCGAGCAACGAAGTATATTGACAAATATGCATTTTCATTACAAACATACATACTCGTATGTATAATATAGTTAAAAGTTTCGTACATCTGTGAATGAAACGAACCTAAGTGACTATTAAATATACGATATTGATATGTGTCTCGGTTTTCCATTTATTGAGAATATCATCATCTATTTTCAACAATATAAACATTTATGTACATAAGTACATATATAACATAATAATATCTTTTATTTATGAATTACCGTATACAATTCTCTAACATTTGGTATATTTGACGAGAACGTACGGATATAAAACATTCTAATCCTTTCGACCCCACTCCGCCAAAAACACATGTCCAAATTATACGAATCTGGCAAACTCGTTTGCATAATCTGATACGTTTAAAAAGGCTGCGTTATCAACCCTTGTAAGGTACTTGTTGAACCAAACGCTAATTACGAATGGCATATTGTATGAAAATCATGAAAAAATTTTGTATAACATAATACCAAATTGTACTACGACAAATAATTGTATTTCCTTGGTTTCCTTGTTATTTGTATTTACTCGGCACTGGCAGATCGGGGTATAGTCAGATCTGCCTAGGTATAACTAAATGCCCTGGCCGCCTATTGGCACCAGCGTAGGCAGTGCGAGAAGCTATGCATGCTCGGCGTGGGGATTATATGCATAACCCCTCAGGGGAGGATAGGCCTCCCTATTAGAGTCCACCGCTGGACATAGGTCCAATAGTGAACTGTAATTGGCTGATGATGATGAAGCTGATAATACCGTAAAGATCAATTCAAGTTTGATGCTAAATAGTATCCATAGTATCAATACCTATCAAGTATACCTATCAAAAGCAAGAAGATTTATTGGTGCTAAAGACTTACTTCGAGCCTATTCACTTATCTATTTAATCTAAGATAGAATAAAAATTTCATTTGAGTTGAAGAACATATTAGTTTCTTGATATGTTCTGACCATAATTTTTTTCAGAAGTCCAAAAATAAAGGGTTTGGAATCAGCAGTGCGACACATAATTAAACGAAACAGTGACGAAAATGATACAGCAAATGGTGTGGAAAAGTACAAGTGACATCTTACGAACGTCGAGATACGAAATGGGACGCCATCTGCCCTTCACCCCATTTTAAAGCGACATGGAGTGACTATCTCATGTGGATAGATACATACAATTATATTACAAACGCTTGTTCAATAAACATAAAATCTTTTAGAGCAGCTATTATATGTATAATTTAACCATCTTGGTTTCATAATATAGAAACACATTTAACATTGATAAATTTTATTACGATAAAGTAACAGTATAAAATGTCGAACAAAATCCACCGTTTAGTACAAAGAATTCGCTCTGTACGAGAGACGAATCAGTCGATGTACATCGCAAATGTTCCAAAAAATTTCATCTTAATCCCCAGACTCACAATCGATATAAATTATAATCCGTCACGTTTCGTTTGTCGGGAGGGTGGAGAGATCCGTGCGAAGAGTCACTTTGCTCCATTGAATCTAGAACAAGCTCTGACAAGATTTAATCTTAACGTATAAGGAAACCGCATATAAAATAAGTTTAAAAATCCGTATCATTTCCGTTTCAAATTCATGATTATTTATAATCATCAACAGCTTATTGCAATTCCTGGACGTAGGCTTATCCTGCGGGTCATGCCCATAATCCCCACACTGGTCATGTGGGTTGGGGATCACAGAACACAGCTTCTCGCATGCTCACACTCCTGCCCATAGGCAGCCACGACTTCTCTCTATCTGCAAGCACCAGATTTAGTCGCCTCTTATGACACCCCGTAACCCGGCACGGGGTCGCGGAATGTATTCTTACTCCAACCCATTACAGAAAATTGATTATTTTGTCAAATGATTTCCGTTAACAGAAGTGAAGATTTATAAAAGTAAATATTAATTATATGTTTATACCACGTGGCTATATACCAAGTCATTTATTAGCTATTAAAATAATCGTTCGAAAACTATTCTAACAACAAAAGTTTTGACATTCTACGATGTTATTATTGGCAGTTTATGTCAGCAATTATGTTTGAAGTTAAAAAGTACGATTGCGAAAATTGATAATCAATAAATATTTCCACCTTGCTCAACAGCACAAGCATCGGCCAATGGCCAGAAAACAAGTTTATTTCAAACGGTACGATTTTCATAAATCGCAATAACATTTTTTTCATCATAATCTATCAGTGCAGATAGCATAAGCGTTATTCCAAGATGTTCATCGTCATTTTCGCATACCTATAGGTATCACATTTTTGGATTTAAGAGAAAATCAATAAGTATCAATAAAAAAGAGTATGTGACAAAAACATTGTTAATTCAAAACTTACGAAGTAACGTTCAATATTAGATGTATCCCAGATTCCATTATCATCTGATGCGCTTCTGCCAATGTGACCTTCGACGACTCTATGCCGTTTATCTTAAGCACAATATCTCCAGGGCAGATGTGGGCTTTCTCCGCTCGACTTTCAGGTTTCACCTAGACAGGACTTAAAATTAAAACCGTCAGAACCATATGATGGGTGAAATATAATTAGGTGTTATGATGATACACTTAACACAGGACAATTCATCATCAGCCTTTCGCAGTCCACTGAAGGACGTAGGGCTCGCCCAGAAAGCGGCATCGTGCCCTCCCTTCAGCTGTACATCCAACTTCTGCTTGCAACCGTTCGCAGATCATCATTCCGCCTGGCCGCCAGACGGAGGCCGCCGCCAACTCTAGAACTGACCTGCTCCACCGGTTGTTAGTTCTTTGACAGATATACCCAGCTCTGTGCCACTTCAGAATGTTACAGAAACAAAGTCTCTCTTACTAATATTATGTAAACTAGTATAATCTATTACATAACTGTCCTTATCAGTACTGAATACCCCCACGCCCTTAAATTTTTTTATGCTAAATTTCAGCTTCAGATGACTAGACATTGTGAAATAGACATTGGTATTGCTCCTACCTACCCTAATGATTTCCTGTAGGTACCAACCTAGTTAAGATTCTTTCAGGATCTAAGTTGCTACGTCCACGTACTCACATGGATGTCTTTTAAAGTAAAGTGAGGTAATTGAGGAAGGTAGCCACACTTACATAGGTAATCCTTAAAGCGGTCTGGTAATGTGCTCCACCAGCGAGCCCAAAGCCCCATATCGTGTCGTCGAAATTGATCTTCTCATGGATAAGTTCGTTCGGAGATTTCCAAGTCGGCTCAATGTGCTCTCCAGTGAGGAGAGCCGCCTCTTGATGTTTGAGCGTGGAGTAATCAGCCGGCGTCGGCATGTTTCGTAATTTCGTTTATTCGCCTGAAACATTAGAGAATCCGAAATTACAGTACCTAATGGAAAAATTCTTGAATATCTCTAAGTAGTTAAATAAATTCATTAAGTAATTGATAGGGTGTTAGAAGTATCCAAATTTGCGTGCGTGTATAAAAAGAATGATAAATGTACAAAAAGCACGTGTAATGTGTAAGGTTAGAGATATTTCGCACTCTGTCCTCTCTACCTATTCTGAAAGGGACCTAGCGTCAAGATATGCATGTATGTGAAGTACTTAACGGACGCGTAGAAAAATTAAGATATCCTTTGCAGTCCCCTGCAGCTTTTGGAATATTTAACCGTGACTGCCAGCTCTTTGTACTGTCTATTCATTCAGTTTCATTGAACTGCAGTCTAACAAATAAACGAATATTTCTACTTACGTAGGCTTGACTTAAATCTGCCTACGAATCACTTGAACTCCACCGTGAACTTCGAGTATCTTGGTTAGAAGTTTCTATCACGAAAAAGGTCCTAAGTTATTCAAAAAGCATGACGTACTCGACAGAATGATTCGTAACAAATATACATTATAAATTCATCATCATCATCAGCTTATTGCGGTTCACTGCTGGAAATAGGTCTCATCTGAGGACTTATGCCCATAATCCCCACGCTGGGCATGCGGATTGTGAATCGCAGAGCACAGCTTCTCACACCGCCTACGCTACTGCCCATAGACGGCCAGTTTATTTAGCTGTGCCTAGGCAGACCGCGCCTGCCATCTGCCAGATACTGCCATCTACCGTCGCCGGACATAGTCGCCTCTTACGATATCCTGTATACCGGTACGAGGTCGGAACATATTATGTATATTCTTACTTCGCCCCGACACGGGGATCTCATTTTATCAATTATTACATTACATTAAAATCATTTACTGGAAGAGGTTTATTTGTCATTCTATAAGTAGGCAGCACTCAATGTTAACATGAACAGAAGTAAAATGACGTACAGAATAAGGAGGTAAGAAAATAAGTTGTAAAACATTCCTTATTGATTAATTCACTTTAGTGTAAAATCATGGGATACGACAATAATGCTACAAAGTATTTTGAAAGCTCCATTCTTATCTTCAAAGCTGAGCAAACAACCTCCCAAGTGCCAATCAAACTCAGCATCAAATAACAGTGAACGTTGGCCATAGGACAAAATGTTCCAGCTCTGTCGACTAAGGAAAATCGCTCAGCGAGCCAACGCACCGAGTTCTACTGAAGACGAGCAACTAATTTCCTTTAAGCGAGAAAGTATATATAAATTGACCAAGTTACCAGAAATAATTGTATCACAAAACTAATTGTGCAAATAATCGTGACAAGCAATAATTTATTACTGTCACGCTCATAATATAAATATACTTAATGCTCCGTTAGTTAACTGAGATTTTTTTTTACTAATAAAACGCAGTATTCAAAGGTAGCGCCATATAAAACGTATATAGTACAGTACATGCAGTTTAACATTTTTATGTTCCTAAGTCAAAATCATTTATTACGTCGTTTCATCGGTCTATATAAGGCAACTGTGAAAGACTGATTCCATGCGCCTTTCGCTCAATGTACTCGCCGTCACGAACAATAAGACTCAACGTTGCGAGAATTAAGTACGAGAGTTCCGAATCATTGTGCTCCCAGGATTGACGAGAATACATAAAAGTTCCATGTCAGTGTAAACTCTGTTTGAATCAAGAATGGTATTTCAAGTTGCTGCCAATACAGATCATGCCAACATAAACAGATTGAAGTAAAATATTCGTGTCAAAATCAAGCATGCCGTCATTGTGAAGGGTAAAAACTCGTGATATGACGCGAGTTATACATAGTACACAATATTTATTTATTTATTTATTTATATATGTATTATTATTTCAATATTAGTCATCATGATTACGAATGTTCTCTGTAA
>DWDW01002004.1:0-10752 GCA_018245635.1 Mimoniades versicolor eupheme | reverse complement strand
TATCACCTGTAATAACTATATAGAACACAGCTATACATAAAAAATTTCCAAGAGTCACCAAACGAAGGAAACATTCTTCAAATTCTAGAAAAAGACGATTCTAGAGACGCAAACATCTTCTTTAATAGAAGTATGTAATTTTTCAAACTCTCCCTAACTTTTCCCTCGTCGCTTTACAAGCGAACTTGTTTCGGTAAAAGTCACGTGGACATCCCCATTGCTTAGTTGTCAAATGTCACCTGTCTCCTGTCACTCTATTCAGCTTTAATAAGCACGACCGGTTTATAAGAAGTAGGTTAACTTTGCAATCAAAAAAGAACCATAGAGGCCTGATTTATTTTGACGACGAAATAATGTTTGCGCGTTTCTCAAGAGAGTATTATTACATTTGCCCTGCTGCAGTATAAATCCGCAGTGAATCACCTTGTTAACTTTTTTTTTAACTAGCAATTAATTACAGAAAATTTCACCGATTACAGAAAACCGCAAGAAATAAACAAAAAAGGACACATTTTCATGTGATTAAATTGAGATTTACAAGAAAAGAGTTCATTTACATTTTACACTAACAATTCAATTTGGAAGATATTCACATCAGTCTATATTTTCATAACGATATAAACATTACTCTATATTATGTATTTCAATCCTTCACTAATGTATTATTTATACAACTTGTTAATTTCAGCAAAAAAAAATAGCTTGATGAAAATCAAATACCAATTGTTGTTACATTAAAACCAAAGATAACACAGACTCAAAACTACAAAAATTTCTGCAACTTAGCAGATTAGAAATGTAAACATGAAATAAAAAGTAGAAACTCTCCCATAACGTAGATCGAAGCGGACATTTTCAATTTTGTCTAATAAGTATTTATATACAACATCTGATATGTATTTTACACCATCCATACATATATTTATTTCAATAACATTTTTGTTTAACTCATATGCCCAGAGGACTTGAAAACAGCTTAGATCCCTTGGGATATGTACATGTACTCACGCTCAAGATTTTGTGATAAAATTTATTATTTTATAGGTTTTATCCTATAAAGGAAATTAACAAAAAAAGAAATAAATACATATAATAGATCTAACAAATTACCCAAGAGATTGAAATAATTGACAAGACTATACACATTCTCACAAAATAATTTAGATTTTTGGAACCTAAATTTTAGTTTGATTGTTTCAAGAAAAATTTTACTGGACATTGTATGGGTGTTAATAAAGTAATATTAAACTATATGAATATTTGAAACAAATACAGTAATAAAATATAAACTAAACCAACAGAATCTTGTTCTTTGACAATGTTACCTACTAAATAAGTTAGATCACCCGACTGCCACGGTACACAAAAAAAAATATTATTGACCCAAGCTGCAGATGATGTCTCCAGGGCTTCATTTCTGATGTACTTTAACAATGTTCTATCTGAAGGATACATTGGAGCGCTATGGTCTAGGAAAATTTCTCTATGGCAGCTTGTAACTGAACTTGGATGGAGGAAGAATACTTGGTGGAATAGCAACAGCTCTACACCAAGTTCTATAGCCTTCAGAATCGAATTTAAATTCAACATATTATTACTACTTATCAAAATAATATCATAATGTCACGTTACATTGTATTAGTGACACAATCAATTCCGACATCCAAACAGATGTATAGAAGTTTCAAGAACAATTTTACAGAATATAATAAGAGACAATAAAAAAAAATATAATTTGCTGATTTCACTAATATCGGCATCCAATTTGAACGTTACGATCGCTTGTAGCGCAGTCGCGCTGGGAAGAACAAACGAATTGACGGAGCATCCTCTAATGGTACTGCTGTTTTTGAACCTTCCTAACCGCCGCTTGTGCATCATAGAGGGCGCTGGTCACTGTGACGGTACCGCTTCGTTACCAAAACGGAATGAATAAAATAAACACTTGCCTAGCGTGGAACGTTGGGTCATATGGCTTTGTACCTCAGTGGTCACAGGGAGTAAATTGTACTAGGCCGTTCGATAAAGATGCCTCCCCAATGCAAGTTGGTGGGTCTAGTTGGTTGTAATCAGCTCGATCACCAAAGAGAATACAATAATAATATCTTAGGACTTTACACACAGCTATCAGATTCCAAAATAAGCATCAAGGGAGTTTGTGCCATCGTAACCAGATTACTGATTAACTACATATACATATAAATATATTTATATAGATATAATTATACAGATATTTTTACAGCCTGTCACAGAATTAACACGTAGTGCTTGTCACACAGATATTTATTCTGGGTGGGAACCAAACCCACGCCTCTCGGTACAACAGTCGGGTGCAACAAAAAATTGAGGACAGGCAAACCTCATAACCAAGATTCGGGTACCTTTATTGGTCACATCCACGCCCGGCTCAAACCCTCGCCAACGAGACAGCATCAGTGGCCACCGAACCAAGAATCTCCTGCACTTGTTACCGATTCCATAGGCAGATCATTCGTTATATGCGAGCGTAGGGTTATCAACGAACAATTTTATATATAAGCATTTAATTTTACTTCTGCCTGATTGGTTTTGTATCGTAGCTCGCGAGACTCAAATCGAATGCCGGTCGTTAACACTAAAGTTAACATTGAGGCGAGACGGATTATCTTACGCTAATTACCATAAATATAACTACTGTCAGTAATTTTGTGATGCCTTTACATATGTACAGGGGGTTCGATGCTAACATCTTGTGGAGTTTAGACAGCGGGCTCTGCTTCCATGTAGCAGTATCTCGTCTCGCGACGTGTCTCCAAGAACACATTACTCTCGTCAACCTGAAACAATATGAATTCTATAATTACACGGCAGTGGGGGGGGGGGGTTAGTTCTAGGTTTTATTCAAAGCTATTGCTTCAATATTTATCCCCTTTTTTTGGACTAATCCCTTTGTAAACGTTTTTTGGTGACGTTAATACATGACGTAATAGAAAGGAATTGCTTTATTACGATTGATTGTATGTTTCACAAATGTTCTATAATTTTTCATTTGTATACAGGACAGTAGAGGGGAGAGTGAGATGGGGCAACGGTGGTAGTGGTGTGGGGGGGTATAGTTAGAAGGTGTATGGGGGCGAATGGTTAGAAGGTGGAGGGGGGAGGAGGTAGGCGGTGGACACTGACCGGGCGGCGCGTCACGGGCGGCACGTGCGTCACGTGCGTCACGAGTGGTGCGCGAGCAGCGCGTCCAGCTGCTCGCCGGCGCACGCGTCGCCCTGCGCCTGCGCACGCGGGGCAGTACATTAACACCACACTACATACAAACATTGTATAACACGACACAGTATAAAAAAATGTTTTTTGATCAAAACTGACATTTTCTTCACTGCACATCTCAAAATCTGCGTTACTCAATTGAAATGACGAAAAATCACCTACTAAAGGAATCGTTGACGACCTACATCGCCAGTACATACAAGGACAGTGACGATCACGGATGCCGTGCACGTGGTTACCTGCTGCGCGTGCGCCTGCTGCAGCGACGTGACCACGTGGTGGGGGATGTTGATCTGCACCGGCACCTGCACGTTCGCGCTCGTCGGCACCTGCCACCATCCACATCATCTCTCAAACGATCCAATACTATAATGCGAACGTTACGTAATCACTTTAACATTTACTAAAATAAGAAATGGACATTTCATAGCGTGTGTGAAACATGCCTACGGTGCAAGCGAATGTAGTAGATTACAATAGTACAGTACACTGCGTATAGTGCAATATGGTAGTGCGTAGTACTGACAGTATTGTATGATCGTTTGCTACAGTAGAACTGCATAGTACATATAGAACAGTAAGTCTAGTAGGTACAGGGCAGTACAAAGTGCAGGATGTATTATAGTACGAGGACGCAGTGCGCAGTAGTGCGGCACGGCGCGACGTGCGCGCGCACTCACGTGGATGGTGATCTCGGGCAGGAGCGGCGCGTGCGCGGCGCCGGGCGCGGCGGGCGCGGCGGGCGGCGCCGGCGCCAGCGCGCGCTCGTCGGCGGCGTCGTCGCGCGCGCGCTTGCTCTCGTGCGAGCGCGCGTGCTTGCGCAGGTGGTCCTTGCGGTAGAACCCTGGGGCACGAGCGCGCCGTCACGCTACCGGGCGCTTCAGCGCTCTCTACGTCCTATTTATCCCCACCGAGTATTCCCTACACTTCAACCCCACCATGTATTCCATGTGTTGCTACTATGCCTGAATAAATCTACTTTCTTTCTACCTCGGTGGTCGTGTTGATTGCAAACGCGACTGCCGATCGAGAGATCCCAGGTTTAAATACCGAGTCGGGCACTACTGGATTTTTTAAATTTAGATTTTCTAGTTGTGGCTCGGAGTCCGGACATGTGCTCGGTGTATGGCGATAGGTTAACCACCTATACCATAGTGGAACGTGAAAGTAACAAGTGAAACCTCTTCGGGAATTACAGGCGTGTTGTTACGTTTCTCTTCCATTCTTAATGTATTTGATACCTTACAATATTGATAAATCGAGTCCCCGCGCACGTACCCTTCCCGCACTCGCCGCACATCTGCGTCTTGACACCGGAGTGGATGACGGTGTGCAGGTTGAGGTGCTCGCGCCGCTTGAAGCCCTTGCGGCACACGTCGCAGACGAAGGGTCGCTCGGGGTTGTGGCCCAGCTTGTGCCGCTCTAAGTGCTCCTTGCGTTTCAACCTGAGGGACAGCGGCTTGAGTTTATCGTCGTCAGCATCCATACTATGGTCTAAGTCAAATTGTTGTACTGCATTCGCTAAAAAATAAAGGTCGCAATGTTGCCAGCAGTTTATTTTCGACCAGTAAGGAATATAGCACGGTAAAAATCCGGCGACTACTTGCATGAACATAATATCCATTTGAACAGCAACGAACAGCCAAGTGCATACAATATTCATAATGATAGCGCATGCCTCACCCGGCGCCGCAGAGGCCACATATGAACCGCCTCTCGATCTTGTGCACGGTGAGATGCAGCTCCAGCTGCTCCTTCTCCGGATAGGCCATGTCGCACTCGGGGCAGCAGTATATGGGCGTGCCGTCCGCCGCCGTGGCTATGATCACCTGGCCGGGCCGCGGCCGCGCCGGCTTGCTCGGCTTCTTCTTGTACTTCTTTTTCTTCTTCGGCTGTATCCGGAGAGTTCCATCTGTAAAGGGTCAGGTACTGTATAAAATTTTTTTAACTAACATTTCCTTAAAGATATTTCTAATGGTGTCTCGGAAATTGGATGTGTGCTCGGTGCATGGCACCTTCTCTGCCTGCCTGTTCGGGGATCACAGACGTGATGTTATTTATTTTATAAAGAATTGTGGCCGCTTATGGCACTTTGTAGCAAACACTCCTATCCATACAACGATGAATGAAACACAAGATACATACAAATAATAAAATAATCGATTTCCATACCTGATTCAACTTCAAAGGTTTCCTTCTTCTCTTCCACGCAAGTCTCCCCTTCCGGCGGAGCCTTTTTAGATTCTATAGGGTTCAACCGGAGGAACTGCTGCAGTGAGGGCGGGAGCTGCTGGGTTTGCTGCAACAATATCAATACTAAGACATCGAATATATACCACCAAAAAGAAGTCTATGACATCAATGTGGTGGAAACCAATACAAATGGGTCATGCCCTTAAGGAAAACGTAAATGAAACGCTCAAGGTAGGTTGGCTTACGTTTATTGATCTATAAGGGGGGTTAAGAATCAAAACATTCCATTTATACCTTCGTAGACACAGTGTACTCACTTGAGGTGGCAAACTGTTCAGATACTTGACAAGGTCCTGCGACGAATTTGAGATCTGCCAGGATACATTCTCGCCACCTTCTGTGCCTTGGGAGCTTTCCTGCAACCAAACAATTATTATGAACAAATACAAAAAATGTCTAAAGACATGAGTCTCCGCCGCGACCTCGCTGCAACCGGCGGGCGCTCATGAGGAAGGACCTCATACAGATCCGAAACTAGTCGGGCAATCCCGAAAAACATACGTGAGTCGAGCCGTTTAATTCTCAGTAATGTCTAAGGACATTTACACACCAGCGTAATGATCTGAAAGAGGCAGAGGCAGAATCTATGTACATATATAACTACGCAGTACCTGAACACTCAGCAGTGAAAGAAGACATCATGAGGAGACCTGCACACCTTAAAACTCATAAAAATAATGTTTTCTATGGTGTGTAAGTCTGCCAACCCCCCCCTTGGCCAGCGTAGTGGACTATGGTCATTAACCCTCTCATTCTGAGAAAAGACCCGCGTCGAGCGGCGGAACGATGAGAGGTTCGCAAAGGAAAAGAAGCAGAAGGAGAAGAAAGAGAAGAAGAAAAAGAAAATGAGACAGAAGAAGAGCACTTACATCATCATTAGTGGTCTCGTCGCACTCCTCCTTGATGATGACGTGGTCGCCGTTGTTGTTGTTGTGCACCTTCACGTCGTCGGGCCCGTTGATCACTATGTGATGGTTCGGGGTGATGTACACCTGCGCAATCAGGAATGTTTCAATTCACACGTCACATATCCAAGTTGGGACAGACAATGAATAATAATAATAATAAAATTATTTACAAGACAATTGCAGTCGACAAATGTATACAGAGGTAATAATAAATTATTTCCTGCATTTGGTGATTTAAAGGAGTCCATTGGCGCTCACCTGGTGTTGCATTGTTTGTTGCACTTGCTCCTTGCTTTCTTGCTGCTGTTGCTGCTGCTGCAACAGTTGCATATCTTGCGGCATAGCGGCCATCACTTGTAGACCTGTTTAACAATAATACAATCTATGATATACATATGTGGATAACATTTCAATTGCATTGTACCTATTTGTAAGATTAGTATTCAGTTTTTTCATACATCACTCTGTGGCAAGAAGGAATAAACATACCACAATGAAAAAGACATTTATCCCATCTTAATCTTGCTATCGCATTGTAATTTTATATAGACTAAAATGACATTAAGAATTAAATACAAGAATTCATACACACTCTATGTATACACATAGACATTTTTATATTAGCACAGTATAATGATAACAGTCATTAAATTTTGTCTGAGACTTCTGAGACTGTGTGAAAGTATCCCACAGCTCTGTGCTCTCCAAGCTGCATGTCTAGCGGGCGATTATGGGCAAAATATTCTTTAAGCAAGCCTATGTCCAACAATGGACTGAGCTAGACTGATGATGATGTCATAGCTGGGTTAACCACAACATATCCCCACCACTCTCACCGAAGCAGTGCAACAGAGTGCACTTCAACTATCCCTCCCTAACAGGAGGCCCGTGGGACATAAATGTGTCCAGAAAAAAAAACCAATACAAAAATTCACAGAGCAATACAAAAAGCAGTGGTTACATTTATAACCACGGAAGATGAGATGTGAAACCAACAGAACTCAGACAATGGAATGTAGTTCATGTGAGAATATTTCGCAATGACAAACAAAAAGTAAATGATACTGATAAGATCATATTGTTATACTGGTATATTGTTATACTGTTATACTGTTATACATATTGAAAACTGAATTATAAAATGTGATATTTAAAGCATTCGTGATAATATAAACACCATTCTTTACACAAGCTTACTCTTTGCAGGGAATGAAATACAGAAATATAAGGAGAAACACAAAGGAAATTGAATCCAAAAGTGTTATCTATTACTGATCATTTTACTGTGTCCAGGCATCAAACTTGAGACCGATATGTATGAGATGTTTAAACTTTGTCACAATTTAGACTTCATTAAAATACAGGGTGAAATTCAACTATTATAATGACCACTTGCATTATAAAACTTTGTTGAAGAAACTGATTTAACTTTCAAACATGGGAGAGAGTACAGTCAATTAAATTGGAGTATTTTGCTAATCAGGTTACATGATGCATTTGTTTCAATATTTGTGTGTTTTAATATCATAGAAATTTAATTCAGTCTAAGAAGCTTTCAAGGATTATAACTATATCGAAAACTGCTGAATAATTGTATATTCTATGTGTGTAAAAATTAACAATGTAACTAACATTGTTAATTTTTACTTTCATAGTATAGTTACAGGTACATTGAACACTATTGACCCAGTAAACTATTTTGATTCTTACAAGAAATACCACATAGATACAATATTGAGCAAATAGCAAATTTTTTTGCTATACACAGTAATACAGTTGAAAACATATTTTAAAGTTGTAATAACTCCATAGTCGATTTTTTTGTTCTCTAACTCCAATCTTAAGTCAAACCTGTATGTCATAGGGTAAGTAAGTACCTATGTAACATGTAATATGCTTAATATACAAAAGTGCATGGGAATATATGTATTTTTGGGGTGCACCAAGTAATGTTACTCGACAATGGCCAGTGAATGCAACACAATACAACCCACACAACCATACACGATTAGAACATTGACAGAAAATAAGAAAAACCTTGATTCACCTGGTCTCATCCTGAATGTACCTGAACATACACAAAATTATATTATGAATATGCCGAGACAATAATTTTAATATAGTTTATTCTATGCTTGCCTTAATATCAACTTTGGCAAAGCAGCATCGATGTATCTATGTTTAACTGGTGAAATTATTGAAAATTACATATACACAGACAAGAGTATAAAACATTATTCCTATGATAGCAAATTATCGAGAACAGACCATTTGCTGAGAGCATGTTCGAAGGCAACTGTATTAATTAAGTGAAACTAATTTTTCGAATTAAGACTGCAAGAGTGTTAGTTGATGGTGACTTCTTACAGCGACTCAAGAGCATTCTCGCTGGTCGTATACCTTCATCCACGTATGACGCGCTTGCATCGCGTTACACTATTGATACTATGCCTTTAAAGTTACGGGCACTGCTGCACCCCCTCCTCTTCATCGCTACGACGGTCATGCGTTAGTAGCCATACAGTAGCGATAGTGAATCGCGCCTATCACCCGTTACAAATGCGACTAACAAAAGCAGTGAATCATATCGCTTCAAAATGTCTATAAGACTAATCAGTCTCCCATGTTAGACTAATACGTTTGTACACAATTCATTGTAGAGTGTTAAATTTGGCAATTTTATTTTCACAGTCAAACCTTCATAGTAAATTTCACGTTTAATATTTCTATTTTTTATATCACTTACATAATCTAAGATTTAAAAAAATATAATGATCTAACTTACATAATCTAAGATGAAAAAAACATTAAAAAATATATACATCACCTTCTGGTAACGAGTTTCCTAGAAATTGTATGCCACCAGTTTCGTTGGCTTCTGGCGAATATGCCACTGTTAGAACTGCACCTGCAATTGAAATATTGCGATAAAATTATTTCAACATTAACCGACTAATAAACTAATGTCATTTTTATTAATTTATTTATTTATAAATAAAATAAATAATTGAATCATTTCGCTACCAATATTCATTTACACAAAATTAACATTTTTATTACTAAAGAAATACTCAGAAAAATGACTTAAATTCTAGAAATGGCTCTGAGTCTGTATTCATGCCAATACAATACTGTATGGCAATACACTCGCCACCTATTCCATGGTAGGGTGTAAACGTAACTGCTGAAATGTGTGAGTGTACTACAAATGTCTGATTACCAGTTTGTATTCCGTTAGTAAATTAAAGAATCTATTGTCTACATTAACACAATGCCTCAATCAATAAACTATGTAACATATAAGAGTGATGCAATGTTAGTTCAAATGTAGAGATGCATTGAACAATTTACTAGGTACAATGTGTTCATATTCATTTGTTTGATACCTTGGAAGCCTTGAATCATAAACATCATCAGCCTATCTCAGTTCACCGATGTACACAGCCCTCCCCTGAAAGGTGATGCCCATAATCCCCACACTGGGCATGCAGGTTATGGTATCACAGAACACAACATCTACACAGTCCACACTACTGCCCGTAAGCCCTTAATGTCCTATCCTCCATAATCCTTGAATGTCTTGAAATACACTTGTATTATTAACAAAATGTTTGACAGGATCACCTTGTTGAAATCCCTGGATAGGTATCTGCATTTGATACTTGGGCTGCTGTTGCTGCAGTGTCAGATTGGGGCTCAGCACTTGAATCTGCACAGTTGGCTGCGGGTCACCTGAGGTACAACATAAATAAAGATGATTCGGACATTCTTTAAAATTCATTCGGATTAACGTCTCAAATCACAATTATACAGAACAATTTGCAATTTTTATATAACTTTATTCGTTCTCAGTTTTCAAATATTAATGTCCTAATTGAAGTCATAAAATATACAGTGTGCATGGTAATTTACATGTAAAAATTAAAAAGAAACCTCACACCTGTTTTTTTTAATAACATTATTTTCTTATGTTTTAACAGTTAACATGTGATTAACATAGCCTTCATATGGTCTGATGCAACATATTAAGCCCATTAAACATATTTTTTGCATATTAGAAACATGGTTACAAGCATTTTCGATCTATACACAAACAAGAACACATAGATCTCCTGTGCCAGGTGTCCAAGAAACGACAATCATTGACATGTGGTCAGGTGCTTAACGTGTCTTGAGAAAAGCTTCAGGCACAACATGTAACTTACCAGGCTTGTGACCTTGCAACGCGATAGGCACGGATATAAGTTGGGGTCCAGCTTGGAGCGCACCGCCGGCGTCGATAGCGCGGACATACTGCACTCCCTCGACCATGCTCACCCCGCCCACCATGCCAACT
>DWDW01002003.1:0-10753 GCA_018245635.1 Mimoniades versicolor eupheme | reverse complement strand
AGCAAATTAATACAATGAAATGCCTACTTTAATGATTAAGATATAATTATTTGTTTAAGGCTTGGCACCGACTTCAAGCCTATTAGTAAATAGTACCTACATATAAATAATAGGTAGTATATAGTTAATATTAAATGTTTACTATTTATTACTTTTTAGTTTCTTTCGAAGTCGGTTGTTTTTAACGTAGTTATATTTATTGTTTCTTTAATACCTATCTTATCTTAACACAAATTTTTTTAATATCTTACCTTAAATGTATCTGGTTCTTTTTGATGTACGCCTTTTAACAACCATTTGTCCATTATTGGTATCCAAAATATGGTAAATATTCTTGAAAATATGTATATGTATAATAAAATGCGACTTCAACCGTAACACCCAAGTATTATGAAGGGATTGAATGGAATTTTAAACATTCTTACTCCGAACTCTTCTTAGCGCTTATGACACTGCTAAGAGGTGCTGAAATTAGTCTCGTTCGGTCTTCATATTTGTACTTCTAAAGGGACTATGTATTAAGTTAAAACAAATATTCATATAAAAAGTATAGATATAGAAGACAAATTCGATGTATAGTCGGGATGGAACAGATACTGTATAATATAAAACAAATAGTTCTCTTTCACGATTGCAAATTTTAATCGAATTGTCGAAATAATTTTTAAAAGTCGATAAACGTTGCAAACAAATCTTATAAGGACACCTGTCGGAAAGCGCATGCATAAATGTATGTGCGATAAAAACGGGAACTATCCAAATACTCTTGATATGAAATAGTACGTTAATAAAACACGAGAGGGCGCAATATAGAAAAATGAAGAACGTATGTCTTTTTAAAATTCACGGTATTATCCCATATTGAGTTATAACATTATAGTATTTTTGGTTTCGCCAATTGACACAGATGTCGCGCAATGAGTTACTAGCTCAGGATCTGAACTGGTACTGAAGCGAATTAACGTAGATCACGCTGGAGAAGGGACAATTGCCACTTCCTTCAAGCATCTCACTTATCAAACTAATTTATTGTATAGTTAACGTGCAGAAATATGTTTTGACACGCCCTTATAAACTACACGCCCTTACAACATACAAATACTTTTAGTGATTAATACCTATAGTGATTAATAGTTGAAGGATGCAATCTGTACTTTATATCATTTACAGATGGGTTCAACCTTATTTTGAGGCATTTAAGGGGAAGTGACCACTTAACAAATGTTAACATTAATAATTCCATCTATAAAATCATAGATTGGTAATTTTAAATATTTCATTAACAAATTTCTATAAGTTTACTACAGTTAATCTAAATAGGTACAACTAACTTTGTAAGAAACAACTTTACAATTTAATAATGTTCTTCGTCCGTCCGAATGGATCGACCTCAATTTATAGAAGCTGTAAACTTTAGATAATTACATGTAAATAAGGATAAACATTGTCTTAAGAATAAGTAGTTATAGGAAAATGCTTACCAATATATTTAATGTTAATACATTACTGTATCGTAAATTTATATGAAAAAGTATTTGCTTACAAGTTTCGCTCGAACAATTTCTATAAATTTTACTAGTCATTATTACATTAAATGTTAACATAACATAATATCACGCCTGTATTTCAACGAAGAGGTAGTCCTCCCACGTTTTATCTGACATGTCGACGTTCTATACAATAGGGGGAGAGCCTATTGTCATACACCGGGCATAAATCCAGACTCCGTTAAATAAATAATCATATATGAGTAATAAAAAATAAATGTTGCTCTTTTGTGCTCCAAGAAGGATGTTTTTCTTTTATTATTATTTATTATAGTAGCGGTTAATAAAAGTTGGAATGGATTCGCGTCACGCGTCTTAGTTTGCCTAAGTTTTGTATGAACGGTCGTTATTCGTCGGGATCTTTCATTTTAGCCAGCCATTGTCGGCTAACTGCCAATTCGTGATACCAGTTTCCTGAACTTTATCCACCAAATTGCCTTCAAGAAGCAATACGTGCTTGAGGACACATAAAATTAAAAACATAATGATATATATCGTTGGTCGTGTTGATTGCAAGTGTGACTGTCGAATGGGAGGTCTTGGGTTCGATTCTCGGGTCGGGCACGACTAAATTTTCTAATTCAGATTTTATAGTAGTGGCTCGGAGTCTGGATATGTGCCCGGTATATGGCAATAGGCTCACCACCTATTCCATCGTTGGACTTAAAAGTAACTGGTGAATCGTGGGAGTGTTCTACATTCCTCTGCCTACCTCTTCGGGATTACAAGCGTGATGTTCCTTTTTGATTTTTACACACCCACTGTATTTATATCCCTTTGTCGCATTGAGCATACAAATCATTTCCTAGCAATATTTCATTCGATTTCTTTTCCCGCCCAAATTCCATACCGCTCGCCATGTATTCCTTACTCGTCGACTTTTTTCTTTTGGGCAATTTTTTATTCATCTTATCTCCATTTATCGCAATACGGACACAAAACTTTAAGTATAGGCTCCTTCAATTTTGTTAATATCGACGGTAATTTTTTAATATGGGTAGGTAGGTATGTAGGTACTCCATGGGTATATGGGTATGTTCCACAGCATTTCATGACGTTTATACAATTTATATTATTGTGTATGTGGACATGACACAAATATGTGTTTTCAGCACGGGCGGCATTATATAATATTGACAATTTTACATCACATCATTTTGAATTCAGTCGAGAGATTTTTTTTCCTATATTGAGGCATACTGACGGGGCAAAATATTCTAATATAGATATTTTTATATAATAATCCTGTACGTAACGTAAAGCTATGTTTCATTTAATTCAATTTAAAGATACGATGTTTAATCGTAGTAAAGTGATAAAAGCATGAGTAAATACAAGGTACGCGCGAACAACGTTACCCTTCCTTGGCAATCGGGTAAAAAGCTTTATAATTTATATTCCATTTAATACTTTGGACGAGTCCTGGAATCACTAATTATAAACCGCTATATATAATCAATATGAACAAGTGGATACCGGACTTAATCAATAACAGAGGGAGAGCTGTCGAGTACTCAGTCGGTCAAAGAGAGCGGGTCGGTTGAAACTATGGAAAACGGTCATGGCGCCGAGAATGAAAAGCTGGTTAATTGATGGCTAGAACTAAATTCCACAGAAACTGAGCTGAACGGGAATAGACACTCGTTCACCGGAGTAATGCAATTATATCAGTCTCGCTTTGAATAAACCGGAGACGTTGTAAACGAATTCCGGGTTACGAGTTCCTTTAACAGACGAGTACGTCTGACGTCGGTTTTAATTAATGTACAATATTGGAAAGAATTCTGCATGTATCGTAGCAAGTGGAAATCCTTAATATTTGCTTATAGCTATGTGCAATAGTTGTGGCAGTATATGTATGTAGAATGTAGGTATGTGGTTGCTTCAAAGAGTAAATTTATAATAGTTTAATGGCCGGAGCGAATGCTCTGCAAGTATTATGACAAGAAGAGCGACGCTCACGTACTGGGCCCCTAAGCTGATTTATTGCGGCACATTAACGTGTAAGTGTTTGAACGAAACTGCTCAAGTTACCGTAATAAATACATCACGTGGTTAGCTACAGAATTCAGACTGTTTTGCTTAATTGCTTATGTATTTTTGTTAGTAATACACGCAAAAAATTAATGACGATAATACATACAACAGCTCTTACTGGAAATGTTGGAAATTGAATATTAATCGTGTTACAAAATTTATTGCCGTTGCCACTCGCGGGCAACATTCATCTGATTTTGATTACATTCCTATTCGTGTCGGTACAGAGCTTTGAACCAATTATATCGAATTGGATTCGTGTTACAAATACTGATATTGCAATAAATACCTCGTTGGAGTTGATTTACCTTTTGACTAGGTGTTATAAATACTTCGATATCGGGTGTGAATATATCAAAAATAGTATAGACATTTTTATATTACGCGACAATTTAAAGCGACCTCACTAATAAATTAATAAAAGTGAATTGCTATTTCTTTAATGTGACATCACACATAAATTTTCCCGAAGGAGTAAGCAGATAGTGTGATACACTCCCACGATTCACCAGTTATATTAAGGGTACGCCTTTTGCCATACATCGGGTATAACCCTAACTTGAATTTCTAATTTGAAATTTCTACTAGAAATTGATCAGTAGTCGCGCTTGCTATCACTGGACTAACGAAGTTGACAATTTTCCTGTTTGTTTATTGTTAAGTAACACAATTAAGAAACAGGGACTGTGACAGCCAAGTAGTTAATGTCTAAGCTAGTGGTTTGTGGTTAAAATCCTAGCGCTGCCGTCGACTTTTACAAAGTTATTTGCATTTGTAGTGTTCAATGTTTTACTACAATAACAAAGAAATAGGTACATCGCGAGGATAGCTAAACACAAGGTAACCTGAAAATTGCGTGTTGAAAAGAGGACTGCTCATCATTATAATGTGTCTAGTGACAAATTGACATAAACGCTTCCATACCTCGGAAGGCTAACTGAATATTTAAAGAGGTCTTTAATAACTCGACAGACGGATTGCCCGTAACTCCTACAGTTCCCATTGGGAACAAGCAGCGAAGTGTCCCTTGTGCGTACTAAGTATATGTCTGTTATTTACTGAAAGGCAAGCCGGTGTATGACATTTTCAAGAAAGTTTAATTTAAACATTTTGGAATCATTCTGAATCAGGCCAGTTGTCTTTGAATATTGTGAAAAATATTAATTGATTAGAATAAAATATTGTTGCTAGACTTTAATTTTCCCTACATTAAGGTACCGTAGAATTAATGCCTATAGCTAGCTATGTGGAGGCACGATATATACGAAGTGTCTGCAGTTGGAAACGAGGAGCTGAACGTCGAACTGAGTGGCGTGCTACTGGAGATGTACGTATATGTCTTTAGTAAATGAAAAGGGAATAATAATGAGGACGACGACGATTATTCACAACTGCTCCTACATAAATAATGAAAATATTCGTTACTGAGGAATCCGCACAAAACAAGACAAGTATTCCGATGATAAACGGAATCAAATTCAAATGTGCTCCTTTTTCCTTAGAACAATGGATGTCTTAGAATAAGGGTTCGCTTATTAATTTACAGGACTTTTCAACTAACGGTGTTTGTTTATTTTCACTACATTAAATTTTTTACATCTGCTAATATTATTGTTTTTTATTATTAGCAATGGCGTGAATGTGACTGCAGCCTTATCTGACAGAAAGCAGGATGCAGCGTAGAGTGTTTTTGCCTTTTTGAGAAACATGTAGGTAAATATAGTAAATATTTACTAAGAGGCAGGTGAGCGTTCTGTCCAGGATCCAGGGTCTATCTATTGAAGTTGGTTTTAACCCTGTACTCCATCATTAAGCTCAAAGAACGTTGCTTGTGGGATGTGTTGATTATGAATGATGGTGTGATAAATGATGATGAAGAATGTGATGATCGGACATGAAGGGCTTGTCATTTAGACGTGAGCTCTTCAAACTTGATGTCTGTAGACAGCAAGTGGCAGTATAGAACACCCTTTAAGTGGCTGTAGATAATTTGCAATTATAATTAAAACCAAAATTAACGGCCATTATCTGTTACTCGCTAATTGAAATTTATATGCCGCAACAGCGGCGGACAAGTAATAATTTGCAGCGCGGAAAAACCTTGCCCCAGTTTCTGAACACCGCGAGATAGGCCTGCGACTCTTAAGGGTGTACACTTTTAAGTTGGGGCGAAGTCACAGGTGAAAGACATTTGTTTGGGAGCTCCAAAGTTTAATCTGTTCGTTACAGGCAGCTCATTCACCTCTCCAACAATTACTGCCATCCCTCTTGTAATTACGCCGGCAGGTATTAAAATTCCGTTACATGTTACTGCTGGTAGGTTTAAAGAGATTTAACATTAAAAAAAATATAATGAATACTTTACGTAAAACGTAACTTCACGCCTGTAATTCCCGAAGATGTAGGCAGAGGAATGCAGAACACTCCCATACTTTAAATTATTATTTAATATTCTAGAGTCTTTAAGGGTTTCTAAAGGTGAAGAGATAACTTAAAAATCGTTCTCGAAACGTTGAATATCAGCTTTTGTTCTGTTTTTTTCCGATTTGAGAAGTGCGATAGACAGAAGCGCAATGGAACGTGTGCGATGCACCTTCAGTTCTTCAATTATATTAATGAAGGCTGTGGTAACAACTGTACATATATCCATCCATCGTTTGTAAGTGCATTGCTAGACATAGGTCAACCGAACCAGCTCCGCTCCATCCCGTCCTGGGTCTAGCCGAAACTGGCTGTATTATGCTGCATTCTTGAGGTCGTTAGGCAAACTAAAAGGAGGGTAATCTATGATCCTTGTACTGAGTCGTAACCATCCTTCGATGATCTTTCTTCACTATCAGCTGTGGAGCTCTGCGGCCTGCCAGCTATCCTTAAGTAGACAATTTTATATCCAGGATAGAAATAAATACTATAATATGTGCCTAGGGTGTGCTGCAATTATTTGTATAGATATTATAAGGCAAAATTTATTGATACAATTAGCATAATATGTAGAATAATAACATGTGTATGCTGCATATATATAATATATAGGTACCATAAATAATACGTAGCACGTGTAATATATAACGGATAATATTTATATAGTATATAATATTTATAATATAAATATTATGTTTAGCATATAGTATTTCAAGGTAAGACCATGAGAAATAATATCGAAGTCCCGTTGATCCGTGCTTTTTGCCTACCCCAACACGGACCTGATGTGATGATGTTATAGAAATACTAAATAATAGAAATAATAAACAGTAACGTTAGATGATTCTGCATCAAAAGGCATTGTTGCTTATAAACGCTGATCGCGGCCAGAGAGCGTTTATTTCTGTATGTATGCAGTAATTAACTGCCACGAGAACAAAGGGGATAAGAAATGGCAATGGGGCAAATGAGCGGGCAGATTGGACGCATTTTGTGGCAACTGTGCCTTTTGTGCGCTTCATTACACGTCTGTTAAACATCTTTTGTGTCTCTGCAGTAATAGAATTGTTTATTTTCCGCGATTTACGTCTTTTTTATCTTTCCTTTTCTAATTTTCATTGAACCGCTATCTGCAGTCTTACGATTTGGATAAATAAAGCTTAAATAACAACTGCCGCGTTGGTCGCGTAGATTCCAAGTGCGACTGCCGATCGGGAGGTGTTGGGTTTAAATCCCGCGCCGGGTACTACTTGATTTCTCTAGCTTAAGTTTTCTGTGTCTCGGAGTCTGGATATGAGCTCGGTGTACGGCAATAGACTCGCCGTCAATACGATTGTGGAATATAAACGTAACTGATGATACGTAGGACTGTATTACGCTCCTCTGCCTATCACTAACGGGATTACAGGCGTGATGTTAATTCAAATTCAAATTCATTTATCATTTATTCAAAATTGGTCCATTACAACCCATTTTGTACGTCAAAATGAAACTACAATGTAATGTAATAACAATGTTATACGAAGACAGGAATTACAAATGGCCGCGCCCGTCCCCACTACACGTGCCCCAAGAAGGACTGCCAGCGTCAATATTAGTGTTTTATAAGACTCTCATATTGCAACTCTTGAGCTCAAGTAACGATAATTATTAATGTATCACAGGAAACTTATTCATCGTAAGAGGAGAGTCGTGTCCAACAAAGAGAAAGTGAAAAACAGTTTGAATTTAAAGAAGCGTTTGCAAAACAAATCATGTAACGTCCTTTCGAGTTGGCATGAATAATTTTACTGAATTCATTAAATCAGAATCGTTCGTTCCGGTTTCATAAATATCGTACGGACAAATTTATTATTGAAATGGAATATTATTCAAACGTTTTAACTAACATTGGGTTAATGCTATTGGGTATGTTGTTGTACTTTTCGACCCTTACCATGACCGGGGTTCAGAGAGCCTTGAAGTCAAAATAAAATTATTTTCGCTATTGATAACTTATTATGTAAGTAATTCGGTTAGGTGTAAACGTGAGAAATCGTCCTAATATTTAGGACAAGATGTTTTAGAGTTGGAACTATCAGACGATCTCATCGGACAGGCTCATGGACCATATGGACTGTTTATTTGAGACGTTAAGTAGTAAAGCCGGAAGATGGGGGAAGGGAAGCTAAGAGAGATAATTTTCTTATGAGTTATACTGTTTTATAATAATAGCAAATAATCATCATCATTATCAGCCTAGCGCAGTCCACTGCTGGAAATAGGCCTCCCCGAGGGGATGCCCACAATCCCCCACGCTGGGGATGCGGAAATGCACGTGAATGGCACATTGATTAGTTGATTGTATGTTTCACTTCACTCTGAATGTTTCACTTCTCGGGGAGACTCCGGCACCACCAACCTTATCAAGTGCTAATAATACGTTGCACCGTATTTTATTACAAAATCCCTGGTACCCAGTATTATAATCAAATTAGTATTAACTAAACAGGCTAATATGCCTTGATTCTTTAAAATGGATTACTCATAAATAAAGGCTGATACAATTAACCTAGATTATATTTATTTCACGTAAAACATTGTAATTAAGTACCCTATCGGTTGAATAATTAATGTATCCACGCTACTCCGATTGTAGCGAGTAATTGAGTTACCTTGGCCGTGCGTCTCGGCCGGCACGAACAGGACGGGCCGACGTAAGTAAACAGGTTGGTTATAATCGTTAAAGTATTTGTTATTTACCTTCACGCTTCAGCTTTAAACTGTTTCGTTTTGTACGTGATGTGTCGTAGTTATATATGTTTCTTGTTTGGTGACCGATATTATATATAACCTTTAAAAAAATCAACAGTTCAACCTATACTCGGCTAGCGTTGCAAACGATGCCCTTAGCCATCTCCATATGTTTAAACCTTAGTCATATGTTTAAACTCCGAGAGAGCGAGGCCAAGCTAAACTTGTAACTTGTTGGTTACATAGTTGTCACATGAAACTCTGACCTTTAACGGCAAATGCAGATGTAGGAGACCACGTGACCGGATATAACAAGATTTGCTGGCATTCTTAAGGCAATCATTACAATGGTTTTATTGTCCTCAAAACAAAAGAACAAATGCACGCGCTGAACGCGTTTTGGTTCCCGTTCCACAATAACATGCTCCACACAATACGACAGAGAGTATTGAAGAAAAATGTAATGTTTTCGCTTTTGCTGGAAGTATGTATATTATGTATTTCATAGCTCCATGTCTTTAGTAACAATATTAACTTTATAACAATTAAAAAGTGATTTATAAACACGTAAAATAAGATGTAAATCCCATTTGGTATTGATGTTAAAGTAATTCAGCTCCGACCCTCCGTCTACACAGCTACTACATTTCGTATCTATCATAAAATGTTCGTATGGCACAAGAACACTACTTGTACATCTATTTCAAAATATGCAGGTTTTACTCCGGTTCTTATTGTCGATAAAGTTATTAACATTACGTAACATCTCGTACTTAATCCCGAAGAGATAGGCAGTGGATTGTAGTGCACTTCCACGTTTCACCACTTACGTCTACATCCCACCATGGCATAGGTGGTGGGTGTGTCTATTGCTATACATTGGACACTGTTCCAGACTCCGAGCCCTTATTAGAAAAAATCAACAGCGCCCGACCCGGGCTTTGAAATCAAGACATCCTTATCCGCAGTCGCGCAAGCAACCAAAACGACAAACAAGGCAGTCGAGTTAATAAATATGCAAAAATAGATTATGTTAAAAGCAACAGCAGAGGGTAATGTAGGAGGATTTTTTCCACCATTTTTTATATTGTCTTATTACTGTCTGTCCTACCCTGTCTTATTATTACTCGAAGTGGGCGTACTAAAGCTTATTGTGCAGATGATTTAGTGTACCGTTGGCCCTTAACATTAATAAAACATGAAAATCGGTGCCTTCTATTTCAAGTATGGAAAAACTTTGACCCGAGTAATAAAGTTGACATAAGATTCTTGTATGTGTGTATAAAAATTCGCTGTGTGCGCATGATCGGTTCCATATGATTCACTGGGAGCGGGACACGATCGTGGTTCCCTATATAGTTATACAAACGTATTCCTTGTTATGAAGTTATGTCATGTTATAAAGTAAATAATAATTTCTTAGTTAAAGCTGTATCGGAAACAGGGGTTGTGTTTCGCGGTTCGATGCTTTTACGTTCGTGGATGAGTCATACCTAATTATTAATTAATTTCCACAATGCCACCGAATGCGGCAGCCGAACTTTGCAAACTGCAGCGCGGGTCTCCAAACACGCTCTAAGTATTCCTACAACTGGAGGTACTAACGTCTCTTTGTACCGCCTGTCGCATGCTCATGAGCCAGCATTTTACTTTCCGCTTTTTTCGCTTCGATCGCCTTCTTCCTTTTTATTATTAATAAACGTTAATTAATAAATATTACAGTATGATGTCATCGTAATTGTTTTTTTAAATTAGAAACACAACATTTAGGTTTTTAAACATCATATTACAATAGTACTTGTTCCTTCCCATTTCCCAGAGCTAGAGAGTGTTTTTCAGATTAGTTACACTTTTTTTCCTTTTTTAAACGAGGTATCTAATAATGCGTAAATTTATTTTTCATTGAACCTTAATAATTCAAAAGAACGTTATTGTGAAGAACACCCCCGACGCGTCTCGCGCGGGACTGCCTCTACTGCATTAGTGAGCTCTCGCACGCGCGGTGTACTATCTCC
>DWDW01002002.1:0-10753 GCA_018245635.1 Mimoniades versicolor eupheme | reverse complement strand
ACTATATCTCTAAAATTATTTATTTTGACGTTCTCCAAATTTACGCTCGCTACAAATGCGAAAACTTTTTATATATAATGAACATATGTACATATCTTAAAAGACGATAGAGCTTTGTGCGTGCATTGTAGTACGATACACACATGCGGTTATTTCACGCGGTGCGTTATGTGTATACAAAACCGCGCATAGAACGTTAATTATCGAATATTTCTTCGAATCGTTTGGCAAGGCGGTCCGCCGCGAGCGACCGCATCGTCACATGTCCCACATGAGTATGATTTGTATCGCGCATCTAGAACCATTCATGATGCTAATTATATTCTCATTTTGTATAGCAACAGCTATTCGTGCTTTTAGTCTAGCGCGGCGCGTTACTAATATTAGCTGTATTGTATTGTATGTGTACGCTTGGAACTTAGGAATAATGGATACTTAGTATTAACATTTTAATAGTAGTGTTAAAATAATGTAAATGTATTAAAAAATTGCGTAAACAATTTAGTTTTCATCTGCTACTAATTTGAGAGAGAATATAATTCCTATTTCAGAAATGAAGTGACTTGCGTGAATTGGATGTTTCATACATTGGCCTTGTTGGCGTTCAGAATACTTGGCATGTTCTCACAGGGTCGACTACCCCTTATTGTTGCCCTGCTATAAAACGGTTATTATCTACTCCTCTAACTTATGATTGTCTCGTTGGTCGTGTTGGTTGCTAACGCAGCTGTTGCAGCTAATCAAGAGGTGCTGGGTTCAGATCCCGGGTCGGGATTGGGTATTTCTAACTTACATTCGCTCGGAGTCTGGATAGGTGCCCGGTGTATGTCAATAGACTTGCCTGGGATGCTTGCCTTGACTGGGATGTAAATGTACCTGATGAAACGTGAGAGTGTACTACACTCCTCTGCCTACCTTTTCGGGGATTAAAGGCATCAGGTTACGTTTATGTAACTTTTTAGTTACCACGCGGGTTCGCCCAATAATCGGCCTACACCTGTGTATAACGTTCCCGTGTTTGTGATCTTCGCTAACCAAGAGATGACAACTTCCATAACTTAGAAACAATCCCGGAGCAGTGCCAAGTGTATACTGTCGTCATCTCTACACCGTTACATTAGGGGTACGTGAGTTGTGACAAAACAAGAGCATTTAAAAAAACGAACGAATGCACTGTGAAGAGAAAAACGCTTAACGGTATGTCGGTAAATGGCTATTTCGTGTCGTAGTTAGAAATAAGAAAATATAAAAAGCTATCAACCCTATTAATCTCGTGCGGTGCGAAGGAAAAGTATGACAAATCGCAATTATGACGCGGTGCGTTCACGGATTCAGAAAAGACCATTCACGGATTCAAACCGCGTCGCGACATTGAATCGCGTACCATTTCTACTATCGATCTACCCCCGCTTTCGGCGCGCACATAATTGTACCTACACAGACATGGACGGCATGGTTCGGTGTCCATTGACGATGAAGTCGTGTCGTAAATTCTTCTCAGGTGTTTATTACGTGTTTACGTTAATGTTATACGACCCTATTAGCACTGACCGCCGTCTCAGTTCAATGAATGTACTTACGAGAACATGATATCTACTCATATGTTGCATAACATTCCTGATAGTACAAATAATAACATATTAAGAAGTAGAAATTTTCGGCTACGCAATAGTTACCGTAATGGTAATATTTACGGAGCACGTACTAATTTTTTTCGACAGCTTGTGTAAAGTAAGTCGTACGAAAAGATATTGTGAAAGAAATAAAATTCTTAGAAAAAAAATTGGAAATGAAATACGTAGAAGTTTACAAGAAAGCGGCGTCGTGTCGTCCCCATTGTACCGAACGAGTCGTCCGGAAAAGACTATCAATTTTCGAACCGTGAAAACGACGATTTGGCAGACGCCGTGGAGTCTGCGCGGGAGTACTTTCTCTGCGCAGACGCAGATTGACGCGCCGCGCCATAGTCCTTCAGGCGAGCGCGAGCGCCGCCCGCCCGCGTGTTCGCTGCAGTTACACTTCCGGACATTTAAATATAATTCTTTTACGATCCGAAATATTATCTCAGTCAGTTCGCCGGGAGCGTCGTAGGCACATCGATGCATCGCGACGAACTTGTACATTCGACTGATCGAATCTATCGGCGGCAATCGTCTCGTTCGTTATTGCTAATTTTGACAGTGATATTACGGCTGGTACGGACATCGCCCGCGTTCACGATTTTATTCACAAAATTTTCCGGTTCAGTGATTGGATATATTAGAGTGTGTAGATATTGAAAGATTTAAAAAACAGTTGCATTATTATCACGCGCTCGCCGATGCCAAGCGTTGACAATGACCAAGAGGTGTCGTATGCGCTTTTAACGCGAATGGACTCCGGCCAAGCCATGACGCTGTGGTACACCGATATATTGGTGAGATTTTAAATATCGTGTCTTACTTGTACCCACCTACATTTGTTTACCAACGATGTTTTGTAAACCCGATACGCAATACATAATAGCGAACGCTAATCGGCTTCTCTTGTTTCAGTGATTCTGTTTTTTTCTTCTCTTTTCGGCCGGCCCGCGCGGCCGCACCTTGTGGCTTTTGTTTCGAAAGTGATCTCAACAACGCCTTAGTTATTATTGTTGATTACAGTGTCTGCGCGAGTAATAGCGACGGACCAATTTTATAATATCGTGACACAACTCTATTGTTCGTTGCAATCATAACTGAGGCTGTGGTGTTCGAATAAAATTAGCCGTCAAGAACTTACAAACGCAACTAAAGTGAAATATAATAAAGTTAATAACTAAGACAGTTTGAAGGAGTGCATCGAATCACGTTACGCTTGCATAATGCGTCTACAGTCTCTGGCAACTGTAAGTCAATGTTGTTGTGTACGTTTCGTGTTGTGTTGTGCTTGTAAACTAAAAGCTAACGATATCCTCAATATTTACCTAGAATAACTACAATAATGCTATTTGTATACTGTATTGAGTTCCTTTATTACACATTAAATTAACTTATAATTAATAAACCTACAAAATAGGAGCCATCAGACATCAATAACAAGCCTATGACAACCTCAAACAAACCTGGTTTAAATTTTAGTAGATTCCTAATTTACACTTATAGATAGACTTCTTTGATTTTGATTAGATTTTATCACAAGGATAATATCTTTGTCTATGTGTGTGTGTTCACATGAACTGACTGAAAACATCTAAAAATCTAACAATAACTCGTATCGTCGCTTTCTAAACGAATTTCACTATCGTTATCATTTCTCATTTTTACTTCAATTAGTGCAATTACTTATAAGTAAATGTATCGAGACGTGTTCGAGTCGGCACAGCCAGTGCAGTGACGCACGATTCGATACGCGAGCGTCATAACACAACGCATCTCTCTTTACGATTATTGGAAGGCATAGGCAATTGACCTACAAATAATGTGTTATTAAAGTCCGCCAGTTGCGGAGGCTTCGATGGCACCTAGATATTTATCGGGTCAATCGTTTCACAGGTGCTCCGGCCACCGTCGGGTTTTCTTTTAGACTTTCTACACTTAATTATCGCGGCTGTAGCAATGAAACGTATCACTATCTATGTACATATGCATGTGTGTTACAAATCACTAGTGATATTTATCTACATGCGAGAAGTATTTTCAAATTCTACTTTTCACTAACGAAACGTTTACTTTATGACGACTTTGTATTACTGATCTCGTTATGACAGATAAGATTATTTTTGTTTCGAGACTATGTTGTGTCATAGCAAAGTTTTTAATCGTATATAAAAATGTCAACTACCCATCATAATATGATCTAGCGTCGATCCAACTTCGTCATGTAGATAAATAAGCACTATGGGAGCCGACTTCAATGTAAGCAATCTATTAGCGTCCGTTAACAGAAGTCGCGGTTAAGAGCTCACGGAGCCACCGACCTTCAGGTGCGTCGCACGCTCATTTGCCACTTGATTATCATAACAGAAACAAACATACGCATAGGTCAAGAGCGGCGCCGGCGTATTGTTCGGCGAGAGACTGTCTTCACACACGTTCGGTGAGGCGCTCGACAAAAGTATGTCAGCAGCCATATGCATATAAATAAATACAACCAACCCCACTGAAAATATCCCCTGTTCCTGTATTGTAAGTGTCGTGGTGGCCATGAAGATAAATAAACCTTTAAAAACGTTATGTGAATTAATCATTCCGATATGTGTCCCGCTGCGGCTGAGCCAGCGTGGTCACCAATGTGCCAAATGAAATGATCACATCGCTTTTTCCTATCGGCGATCTGTGGCTTTCGGGACTATTGTACGCCAGACTATTTTCTCACACAATCGAAACTTTCCGCCCGAGATGGTGTCCACCAAAATGTGAACAACAGATCAATGTAAAAGCAGTACTCTTGTACATGGAATATGTACTCTAATTTCTTTTTCTCATTTCAATGATTTTGATTAGATTTTATCACAAGGATAATATCTTTGTGTATGTGTGTGCGTGTTTGTAGAATTTGAAATATCGTACAGCTTTTACATGGGTAAAAATTTGTACACGGCACTTTGAGGTTATTTTTGCAAAAAAAGTTACACAATCGGCGCGTCATATTGGATATCGATCGGACAATAATAACACTGGACACTAAATCATCGGTGATTCGCCGCGTGAAGACATCGGTTACAACTGTTTAAGGCTCTCAGACCTCACGGTATGAAACGATACAATCAAAGGTCACGCGGTACGACACTTACGGTAACATTAAAATGAGAATATGAAAAATTATTTGTCGAACTAAACCTTCAATACAAAAATTTTGTGAAAAAGCTCTCACACTAAGATTTCCTGTATTGTGGGAAACTAGGATTCAACCTCTCGTAAATTTCATTGTCACATTGGAATGCGGAAAATTATCGACAGAAATAAGATTTATTCGTATTCTTAGTGTACGTGTTGATCTTTAGTTAGTAGTGTTTGTGTATCTATGTGTGTGTGTGTTTGTGTGTGTGTATGGCTGCGAGTATTCGGTAGTCGCGATGCGACTGGCGCCGGTCCCCGTGACGTTGGACCGCGGCCCGGGCGTTTGTTTACAGAATACACTATGCCAGAAATGTTAAAATGTACGTTGTGTAGAAGAATAAACAGAAATCTTTTTTTCGTATAATGTATAAATCGTTCTCTATTCGAAATTCATTTGAACCAAAACACTTAAACACCAAATACCAAAACACTTGCTGGCTATAGCGTTGGATGGTATAGTGCCACGCATGAGATTTTATGAGATCGCAATCTTTGTTAAACATATAAAATCGATAAAAAATCAATATTTAAATATTGATATATAAAAATGTTGACATAATAAAAATAGCTAATTGATGTCATTTGTCATTTTATCGGTTTGACCCAAAAAGCCGGTCGGGCACCTCAATGTTCGCGAATTCCGTAGCGCTTTTCGTAAAAAATACTAACACTCTAAAACTGTCCGCAAGTTACGATTTACTCACGTTTTTCTTGATGTCAAGATATTTAAAACTTAACCGTTACCAAACAAATATTTACGGAGTTATTTTTTCCTGTCTCGGTAACTAGTCCTTGCTGGTTAAAAGAGTATTACTTGATACTATACATCATATTATATGTATTACTTGATACTATACATCATATTATATGTATTTCACTTCATACGGTTAGTGGCTATTGAGATGGTCAAAACTTGTTGCCCACGGTCGCACGACCGAGCGTCCAGTGTCGACCGTGTGCGTATTGGAAAAGCGTGGCATATTAGAGACACCAAACGTTACAAATCTCATCCTGACATGTTAAAACTCAATATCTTCTCTCCGATTCTAGTTTGTATTAACGGGCGAATTTCTTGCTTTCACCGTTAATTAGGAAGCTCGTCGTGGGGCCCAATTACGGAATTATGAGCACTAAATGCCATTTAACCTACATATGCACGACTAGCCGCCATACACACAATGTTTAACTCTCGATTTCTTCAATCGCTAACTAGGTCCGCCCCGCGGCGTTGCATGCTTCGAGTTTCTTTTCAAATGCAACCTCAAATTAGCGGCACAAGCTAGTCTATTCACATGTGCACTGTCATATATTTTGTAAAGCTTCAAAGATTGTAATAAATAGAATACTGCGATACCAATTTCTTATGAATAAACTTTTAAACTTTTGAATTTAAGGCGATATAATAATCGTTTAATCGCATACCGAAGATAATCGATTTAAGAATAGGTAGTGAAGAAAAATTTACACGTACCTACCTATATATTTACGAGTAGTATTGGAGTTTAGAAATGTTTATGTGGAAGTGTAATCGTAATAAACTAGGCACTTACGAGTAGCTAAAGGTACGCGCGCCGTTGCCCCCGCGTGGGGCCGGCATGGCGTGGGCGTGGGGCCGGCGTGGCGCGGGCGTGCCTCAGGAGTGTGCCCGCAGCGTCGCATTGTCGATCGCGGAGACGTGCTACGGCATGAAAGCGAACGTTGGCGAGCAGACGCGCCGCATGCCACCGAGCTCGCTCGTGTTTGTACGGACACGATTCCAATGCTACATATTTATTGGTTCATTTTTCGAATCCATATATTTTATGTACCCTTTAATCAAATTGTATTCGACAGAAGAAATAAAACAAAATCACAAAAATATCTATCATTCTATGTAACATGTGTGTGATACGTTAACATGTATATAAGTAATACTTATATTTAAAAATATATCTTGTTATTCTTTTTTATTCACTCCTTATTGTATACAAAAAAATAATTAAAATGTATCCTTAGTACTAAATATATAACAAGATTATATAACCTTACACGTATACCAAAAGCTATATTGTGAGTAATTACATACATACATATCTATACGCTTAGTCCCTTACGGGTTAGGCAGAAAGCACTGAGTGCCAAATATGTCTATTCTTAAAATACAGACCTGCGACGAGTAATTAATATTGTATTTAATTAATTCAAAATATTCTATATAACGGTGTCTATAACGACGTTATAGATACCTTTATATAAATATTTTATATAAAGGTGTCTATAACGACGTTTTACATATTATTTTTATACCTACACAAGATCAGAATTCATCAGATAATATTAAAGTATACTTCGCTTTAAGTGGTCTATAAATAACGCAGAGTAGGCTTCAATGTGGAACTTAAACCACTTAAAAAGTAGCCAAATATAAAGATGTGATCATTTTGCGAAGTGCTGCGAATCTACCAATACTTTTGTATAATAGAAAAATCTAAATTAAGTCCCATATACACTAGAATAATACATCGAGACTATACAAGTTAATTGCCTTATAAAATAAAAACGTTATTTTCTTAATTCTGTTAAAATCCATAAATATGTACACCTTCGTGTGTTGATTGATGTGTCAACCGAAAAATAATTATTAAAAGAAAGTAAAAAAAACTACATTAGAAGAGTACACATTTTCGCAAAACATTTTTAAAAAATCGAATACAATATTCGATGTCGTTTGGAGAACAGTGGGGAGATGGAGTACCTTTAATACCAAACCATATCTCATTTGAAACAACGAACTAAAAAACTACTAAGCTAATTGCAATTTTAGCTCAACAATAATCTCATTTACTATTTAAATCATATTTATTATTATACTTATGAAATGGTAACTTTTAATTTAATATACATGCAAAATATTGTATTCGTCCCCGTTCTACCTACTTAATGTTTTTTTTTGCTTTTGTCGAGCATGGAAACGAGTATTGGCTCCGTCCCCGATCGTAGGCGCTGTGAAGCTTAGCATTCTGTGTCTGTGTGACAAAACGACGAAAATAACTCAGATTTGTAGTTCTCCCCGCATCAGACCTGTACATACGCAAGCCTCTCGCGAAGACTCGCCAACACGAGTTGTTCAATACCTACTGAAAAAGCTTGGCCCGAACCGACCCGCTTTTCATTAACCCAATTCGTTTGCGTCTCTGTTGCACAAACCCTGAAGTACCGCATCGCTTCGCTCGTTTTGACCCGCCCTCATTCAAATGATATATCGTACCCATCACAATCACAATACAACTTTAAAGTCCAAAGGTCAAAAGATCCAAAGGTCCGAAGAAGAAAATCCAAAAAAAATTGACGTACCTACTTACTCATACGTAAGTAAAACTGAACGCGTTTTTCGAATCGTTTTGCTACAACTGAACGCGTTTTGCTACAATTGTCACATTTTCGTATATCAATGTGAATAGTTTTTTTAAGCACATTCACCGATGTTGTTGTATCCGCGTTTAATGTGAAGTGTTATTGGTTCTACCTACCGTTGTTAACGTAGCTTTTAGCCGAGTTACGTTTGAAGGCTCCACGTGCACCTTTAATGTGAATATTTCGCAGTAGTTTAAAATGTACTCCTCTATGGATGTGCTCCTTCATACGAGAAGCTTTTCTCTCGTCGGACCGCCCGCTCGCTGTGACTGTGACCCACATTCGGTGGCGGCTCCCTGATTAATGACGCATTAAAAGCACAACGATGACGACATTGTTCTTTGGCGGCATTTGTTTTATTTTCACAGGCTGGTGAAAACTTTTTTGTTTTATTTAACAATAATAATTGTTCATTATGTTTTCGACGCAATCATTAACGAAAATATGAATTTCACATATTGTATGATACTTTAATAGTACCGTATGAATTATTTGGCACTGATGGTCCATACTCTCCCTTTAGTCATTCGAAGCAGGTTTCTATCGGCTCCGTTGCACGAGACGTGTCTGATTCACGTCGTGTTGTTGTTCTATACGTTTTGGCGAGATAATGTCTGTAATTAGGGGGTGAAAGCCGCTCGCTTTGTGTCAGATCCGCGAGAGTTCAGTTCACACGAAACTTTAATGGGTGATTAGCTAGGCACATGTATATATGTATGTATGTATGGACGCGAAAAGAGGATATGTGACTTTGATATATTATTTGTTGACTGTGTATTTTTTTCTAAACCTCACTATAAATTCATCGATCCTTATTAAAACAATCTGAAATTTGGTATATGACTTACATTCGTCTTTAGCGTTCATAATATGTTACATAGGTAGTTGACAAGATTTTCATTATGCAAAAGAGGTCATTGAACGTCTCTCAAGAATCAAGCACGTACCAACGTACACCTAACTCATCTCCCTGTGAATTCTTAAAATATGTTTTAAATTGAATACCTACCGCTCCTGGTAATTTTCATACTCTACCGCTGCGTTATGAGTTAAAGTTGATTGAAAAAAATGTACTTACACTTTGTGAGCTACGGGCAATTCAAAGCACGCACGAACGACCGTTCATAATGCCGACATATTATAAATTTCAATTTCTCGGCAGACGTCCCGGTTACAAACGAATGGTAACAAAGTGACAACCAACGAGTGCACTTCACACATACGACACTTCTTTAGCTCGTCTAATTATAACAAATCATCAAAGAAGACGTGTTTAAGTAAAACCATTACAGGTGTTGAGGGACATATCTATAAAATACGTGTAGTATTGTTATGTATGTTAATTTTTACGAAGTGATTTAACACAATAAGCGGAGAGCGCCACTATGAACGCCATCATAAAATTCGTTTTATGACTGAACGATATCAAGAGAATATGCCGGTGGACGTGATAGGGCGGTGCGAACGAAACGCTCTAGTATATCTTCGGTTTATAATCGAGGTGTTTGAACGATAACTGCATTATTTATAGAGAAAATTATGACGGAACCGTTTTACGCGGTTAGGAATTGGCAGATGTTTGAGCGTAAGAAAGAAAAAAAAACACCTTACACACGCACACACACACACACACGCACACGCACACACTTACGCGTACGCACACACAGTCAGTCGCGACGGAGGCGGCGGAACTTGGTACGTGAAAAACGCGCTCGAAGATCGATGCGATCTATTCACATCGACTCGCGGCGATTATCGTCTGTCTAGTTTATACTACGTCGTTGGAGCGGCGCGTGCGCCGGCGCCGCGAAAGTATATTCAAGCGTAGGTACATAACACATCAAAGCGGAAAAGCCAAAAGCTATACGAGATGTTGATATCTTGTTGATATGCGCAATTTTAAAGGGACGAGTGATTGATCGAATCCGAATGGAACGCGCGATTCCCGCAACAGTGAACTATGTAATATTACCGACGTTACCGGACTAACGCGAAAGTACTGGACGTTCTGAGGTATTGTGGTGTTTTTAAAGAGGCTTAAAGAAAAACCGTTTATAGCACAATAACCAACTTAGTGACCTTACAGCGTCTTAATAAACTCTTTGCTATTAATTAATTAATTAATTAATTAATTAAGGCGCCATCAACTAATTAAGTATTTTATTGTTAAATGTTTCGTGAGTGTCATGTGTATGACTGAGAATTAAACGGCTAGAGTCACGTTAAGTATTTTACTAAAGTGTTGTGCCCGTTGTATGGCAATAGGCTCGCCACCTATTCCGTGATGGAAGTGGTGAAACGTGGGAGAGTACAACACGCTTCTGTCTACCTCTTCAGGGAGATACAGGCGAGATGTTACGTAATAGTCTTACATATTGCATTCATTGGTGTGTTGGTTTAGAGGTTAGTAATCGAACTTAGTGAGCCGGAGATTGTGGGTTCGATTCACGCTAAGTTAAAGCATTTGTAAGTTGAACATAAATGGGGCTACTCTGCGTGTAATTTGTAACATATACATATATGTATATATAGGTGTTGATCTGTTGATTTGACTCCACAAT
>DWDW01002001.1:0-10754 GCA_018245635.1 Mimoniades versicolor eupheme | reverse complement strand
CAAGTGCGACTGCCGAACGGGAGGTCCTGAGTTCGATTTCCGTGTCGGGCACTACTAAAGTTTCTAATTTAGATTTATTAGTAGTGGCTTAGTTGGACTTGTGACCGGTGTAGGCTCACCACCTATTCCGTAGTGGGACGTAAACGTAACTGCTGAAAAGTGGGAGTGTTCTACATTCCTTTGCCTACCCTTTGGGGATGACAGGCGTAATGTTACGGAAAAGGCTAAATTGAGTGTTTTGCTATAGGACACAAATGTCACCAAAAGGTTCGTAGTACTGTTACGTCAGGTGAGTCCGTAAAAACTCCTTAGATAGAGATGAGAAGCTATTTCTACCTATTAATTTATACGCATAGAAATGGTAACTAATCTTTTTTCTCGACCCTTTTAGCGTTCCACTGTTGGAACATGAGTCTCCTCTCAGAATGGAAGGGTTAAGGCCATAGTCTGCCACGCTGGCTAAGTGCGGCTTGGCAGACTTCACACGCCTTAGAGAACAATTTTTTTATCAACTTTAAGATGTGCAGGTTTCTTCAAGATGTTTTTCTTCACCTTTATACGAGTAGCAAGTGATATTAAAACTTAAAATGCACATTTTTAAGAGGTGCGCGCTAGGATTTGAACCCGGTCTCCCGGAGTGAGGGTCGAATTTTAAACCATTAGGCTATTCCTGCTTATAACTAGGCCTAGTGTTCACTAAAGGCGACCACCTCGGTCTTTGGCAGTGGAAGCTTCTCTATAACCAGCTCCGTATAAGATAGATAGTAAGAAATATTGACTGGGTTCGCACTAAGATACTTACATACTCGTTAAATGTTACAGCTCCATTTCTCGTTTCCTATTAGTAATACATATTATGTATAGCACTGCATAGGATTTTTTTACAACTTACGTTAGTCCTATTTACAGAGTTCTCTTTGAGCCCAGCTGTAGATGCAAAGAACGGTAGCGGGCCTAAACTCCGATCGCTGCTTGCTGAGTTGTTACATTTTTCATATAAAAACATCATTCATAATCAGATGCTAAAATGAACTCAGGAAAATATTTATCCACCCGCAGACGTAGTTAAATTAAAAGGGTACACGCGAGAGGGATGTAAGGAAAATATTATCGCTGTGATAGACTTGTTCGTTTTTGCAACATCCCTTATTTGCTTGGGAAATATTTGTAAATATAATGAGCTGTTCCGGTGATTTTATCTCTCCACTAACGTCAATATTGAACGCGAGTCGTCCGACCATTCCAGTTCATTACCTTTGTAATTTTTGGTCTCGGTTTGTCTTCTGCCTCTCGCCGAGGGGCACATCAAATGGAGATAGATATAAGCAGGTAGAATTATAATAACTGTTTTCTATAAATTTGCACAATTTGTACAAATTTTTGAGTTAACAAAACTTATATATTTTTAATTAGATTTAGCTTCACTGTGACATAATAAAGCGGAGCTATTGAAGTGAAGAAATTCGATCCTTTAAGGCTTCCTCGGAACCTTGACACGGCTAGTTGCAAATCTTTACGAACGTTTCCGTTCTTCGAGGACGCGTTCAACATCTAGAGGGTTGTTAATGTTAGATAACAAGTCGTTAAACTTTGAAAATGGTTTAAGAACCACCAAAGGGCACTTGCTAGGAACGCTTATATCTAGCGACCGTCATTGGAACGACTTGGCTCCAACGATCTAATAAGCTCTTGATTTGCGACGTCTGCTAAGCTGTAGCCACCTTGCTTGCTCTCGATACGGTACTAGATTTCAGTTAATATTTAAAGCACAATTGCGCCTATTCACAGTGCAGCGAGACTCGTCATACTTCATAAATTCAGTCAATGACTACTTCCTACATTTGTATCATCACTATTGCAGTACCGTCAACATAACAACATTACTGATCTGTCAAACAAATAGTACAGCTTTCTTCGTTATAAGGTTAGTTCTCTTTTTAAGTTTTTTGTAATTTGGTAGTATAATGAGACTTACTTAATATTGATTCAACTTAATGTGATATTTTTATCTTTGTATATACCTAATTTAATAACACGTACAATTCGTACATACTGAAACGCCTCTAGAATAATGTATTAGGCTTTTATTACTGGTAATTCGCATTTACATAGCATCGTCCACTTTAATAATTAAGTATACGTAGTGAAGGTACGTATGTTATATTACACGAACATTTCATAAGAAACGCGTTTAGAGGAAAAAAACGTAAGAAATCCTCAAATGGTTTTGCTAACTGTATCGATACAAATCCAAATTCATTTCAAAGCACATCATCGGTCGCACGAATAATAATAACCAAAGCGTACAGACCTGTCAATCTCTCACATCACTAAGCCGATCTATTAATAACTAAGGTCAGGTTTCACCGGTTATGTTTCAGGAAATGTTGCCACTGATCGTACACCTGCCACCTCGTTCAGTTAGGGAAGTGCTTATTAGTTCACTATCGCACTTATGGCCGTGGTAATAAGGTTCAAGTGCTGGTTCATTATTGAAAACGACCGTTGCGGACGATAATCCCTTCGACACGGAAGTGGTGGGGCGTTAGGGTTGTGCGTTCTGGGATACAAATACGAGGAGTGAGTATTTGAAGGCAAAACACATAATTTTTATCGATATACATCTAATTAGCATTTACGTTAACGAAACTTTAAAAACAATGGTGCCATTAAAATTAGTTAGGAGTCGTAATGTTTTATTATTATACTTTAATTTAATTTGTACCAGTATAAAAGATTATTTAGATATTTTCTATATAGCAACACTCCCACGTTTAACCAGTTACCTTTACATTCTACTGTGGAATAGGTGGTAGGTAAGCCTATTGCCATACACATGGCTCAGAAACTAGGCATAAGCCCGGTATATGGCAATAGCCTCACCACCTATTCCATAGTGGGACATAACGGGTAAAACGTGGGTGTGTACTACACTCCTCTACCTACCTCTTCGGGGATTACAGGCGCGATGTTACGTTTATCATTATCATTGTCAACCCTTTTATCGTTCACCTGTTGATAATGGGCGTCCTCACAGAACGAGAAGGCGGAAGATCATGGTCTGCCACACTGGCCAACTTGAGGCACACATTACAGAAACGTACCGACATAACACGCTAAATATTTATTCCCCACTTTACACAGTAAGAGGAGCGATAATACATTTGATAAAAAATGCAAACCGGGAGAGCTTACAAACCGGAATCTCTTGTTTCCCCTCGGAAGAACACTTTAAAAAACTCAGATAAGAATAATTTACGAGCGGCGCCGCCATTACAACAATATTAATTCGTTCCGCGACGCCCGCCCGCCGCCACACTAGCGCGGCGTCGCGAAACTGTCGCGTGTCTTGTTGCCTGTCTCGTGCTGTCTGGCCGCTACCAAACTATTATAATCGTCGAAAGAACATTCAATTAATGTTCCTTTCGCTTCGCTGGTTTAATGCATCGTATCATTTTAGTTAAGCTATATTGTAGCTAGTGTAAGGCACTGATACTCTAGTGGTATGAAATTCGATCTCTCACTCCGGGAGACCGGGTTCAGACCCTAGCGCGCACCTCTTAACGCTTGCTTCTGTCACTTGATATAACGGTGAAGGAAGACATATTGAGGAAACCTGCACACCTTAGAGTTCTCAAAAAAAAATGTTTTCTAAGGCGTGGGAAGTCTGCCATCTCGCACTTGGCCAGCGTGGCAGACTATGGCCTTCACCCTCTTATTCTGAGAGGAGATCATGTTCCAACAGTGGAACGCTAAAAGGGTCTACAAAAAAAATGTAGCTCTGAAACACTGCAAATACGAAATAAACAATTTATTTTGAAAATAATCCTTATAAGTTCTTACCAATGATTTCCTTAGAGACATGTTGAATCATCACGTAGAATGTTCCTTTTTTATTGCTGAGTTCCGTTAATCAATAGTTTAATATAATATATGTAACAATAATGCTTGGGTTTCACCGGGTACGGAAAATAAAAATATTTATTATATTGTAAATAACGTTAATGTAAAAGGATTTTTTATTACGTAAAATCCTATTTTATATAGACATTAACTAGCTGAACAAATAATAATATTTAATATTCTAATGCCATGCCGAGTTTCTCATGGAGTAGGCAGAGAGGAGACAGTAGTTAAGAAAAGGAGTATAAAGTAGCACGGGATATTTACACCGTCGCATGAACGGAGTCGAGAGTGACAACTAGCATTACATTACAAACGACTTAATCTTAAACTAAATCATTATAAAAGTGCATCGATAGCCTAATGGTTATAATTTAATCGTTCCATTGGATGGCTCTGGGGTTCGAACTCCGCCATGAACCTCTAACAAAACAAGGTTATGTGCGTTTTTAAGTTTAGATATGGAAACATCGTGAATACATACATACTTTCACGATGTTCTCGGAGGTGCATGGACTTTGGCAGCCAGTATTTGGCCAACGTGGAAGAGTTTATAAGAACTAAGCCTTACTCCCCATGAGAGGAGCCCTACGTCCAGAACAGGTACGATAAATACACTGCTAATGATGAGGAAGACGAGTGCAAGTAGCGCAGTCGTATTGGTCTATCGCTTATGTCTTTAGTATTCTTTGTACCCTTACCCTTTGTACGTTTGTACCCTGGCCGATTTCAATTTTATTCCCCAAAATAAAGTGTCCTTAGAGACTTGGCTAAACAATGTAATATATTTTTATTATATGATTGCACCTGATCTCTTACGGTGCAGGCAGAGAGTTGCGTGTACGAAATATCTGCAACCTTATAGCTCTAACAGGTTTCTTCTACATTCATCACTCTATTCATACACGCGCTTCGTCTTAGGAGACTTCTGACTGCCCAATCAGTATATCCGCAATGTAAAAACAAAACTTTTCAGACTACTCAGAAACGAAAGAAGAGGCAAGATATGGCAGGCAGCTCTATCAGTAAATCAACAATGAATTTTCAATAATTTTAAAAAGTAGTCACGAAAATAGGCAAGAAATCGTAGGCAGCCCTATCAGTCGTAGAGCACAGCGAACATGAATGTGGAAGTGGCAGTTTATTTCGTTACGAGCTGATTGACCTGGGACGCGCCGTGAAATTTCACAGGAAGCGCCTCTTAACTCCTATTGTCTATCCTCGCTGCTTGTTTAGTCCTGTCTCGCGGACGCCATTACCATTTATTTATATCTATTAAGAATAGAGCAGTTAGTAATAGAGGGATTTACTAAGTCATTGTGTTTTAGAACATATTGCGTTATTTGTTCTAAATAAAAAAGGTCAGATACTGGCTGATAGGAAGACCGAAGCCATCGAAACCAGCATAGGAGTATATATCGGCGTATGTAGTGAGAACACGTCAGGTGTGCAAGGATAGACATATTAGCCAGTCGGTGCCCTTTGTCTGCCTCCTGAGGGACCTCACAGGACTCACATTAATACCGAAATTTGTAAAAATAAAGTTTTCGGTAAGGTGCTGTGTACCGCGACTTCCGTTTCCACCTTCCTGCGTACTTTGTCTATAAATCTACAGAATCATGTTTATCTAAAATCCGTGTATTTACACGCCAGATTGTATCGTTGTACGAATACCAATAAATAATAAATCAATGGTAGATCGAGGTATCCGGAAGAGAGCCCTCGTCCATTAACTAACAGCTACTTACGCGCCCGCCGCCCAGCTCACTTGAGCACTCTCGTGTAGCGGCTCTGATGTTAGCGGTTGTGGGGACTCGTAGAATTGTTTCAGGTTACAAATCGTGTTACATTCAATAAAAGATAACTTTACGAGATTAAGTCCAGAAGTACTATGAGTAAAAGATGTTTTGTTAAATTTTTTAATCACCATTATAGTCTTCCACGCTTCGAGACAGTATAACAACCAGATATGTTACGAGTATGTTTAGAGAACTTATTTTCTCCAAGATTTTCTTTAAGTTTTACTTTATAGGAAAACAATATTATCAATTTAATACTTTCTTTTCACGAGGAAAGTGCAGTTTTCGTGGCCACACACACAGCAGTGCTTTCTCGCGGCGAGTAAATATTGAAGTACGAGTAGGTACGGGCGGCGACCAACAGCGAGCCGCGTCTCGTGCGAGTAGTATCGATCACTGCGCGTTGACTTTCGATAATCACGTTTGTACACCCGTACCCGCGTTGATATTTATTGGTATTGTTGATATTTTTGTTGCTTTGTGTTTCTCTTTCATAAATGAACCTGGCAAGCGGCAGGCGCGGCGGGCCACGGGCCACGAATGCTACGTGGTTATCGTTGTCAATAGGCATATACTCGTATTACGTATTACACCAATTTCACAATAATCTATCCTGTTGTCGTGCTTGTTTTTTTACAACTCCTCTTTCAAATATGAGAAGGGATCTATCCTTTTCGCTCCACTCTGCCACGTTGAAAACAATAGTATGAACGGGTGTAAATCAAAATATCGCCGTAAGTTTGTAACTGAATTCGTCGAAAACTGCATTTAAACAAACGTCTCCAATCGAAATTCCTTATGTTCGATTTACTTTGATACATTATAAATTCTGGAGCGCGCTAACCTAATACAACACCCTTAAGAGCAGTTTGCTCGCGAGCGCTAAACAAAGATTCTTTTGTTCGTACTATGTAATTGATTTGCTAATTTATTTATATTCCACTGACTTGAGATGTTTTCTATTAGATTTTTTTTTCTTCATATCAGCTGTTAGGATGCATCTGCGAAGCCAATAAAATTATACGATTCACGCTTGTCCGAATAAAATATAATGCTAAACTGTTAATGAAAATCGAAAGTAAGTTTAAACAAACTCCAAAGTGTCGTACCAGATACCACAGCCTTATAATTTGTGTGTTAACAATGCATGTAGGGACGTGGAATCGTTTCTGTCGACTTTGTCGGTGTTTATAAATAATTGGTGGACAATATTTCTTACTACGTCTGTCACAAAGACCGTTATTTTATGTCTTGTGACCCTTTAACACTTTCAATACTAATAGTGATATACAAGTAATTAAATGTAATTTATACTCAAATGTTACCCCAAAATAAGTATGTTACAAAACATGAGTGGAAGCGTATTCTCTCTAATTTAGTCTGCATGAAAATAATTACGCTGTGGAAGAGTGCTTCTGGATACCCAGAATGCCCATTATATAATCATATTTACATGAACATAATGCTACCATTTATTTTAACCGTATTGAGGAAAAATCAATGTGAAAACTACATATATTGATGTGAGCTCAACTTTGAATACAATAAAAACTACTTGGATTAACGTTTAGTCTCAGTCTCATTGTTATAGCCTCGCTACGAGTACCTACTGTCTACTAATTCGTTATTGTGTACACGTAACAAAAAGTAGTCCGGATGAAAATCAATCCAATTTTTCAGACTTATAATTATCGAATATCATATTCGTGTCGGGGCGGAGAAAATATACATCCCCAGACCCCATACCTTAATACCAGGTCGTCAGAGGCCATGTAACAAAGTTCTGGGTAATGGCGGTATAGCGTAGCCTACTGAGGCACGGTTATATGTCCTAGCCGCACACGAGCAGCAGCGCAGGCGCTTCGCGGAGCCACGCCAAGTCGCATACCCAGCAAGGGGATTATAGTTGAAAACCCCTCAGGAGATGCCCATATACAGCAGTTAACGTAAACAGGCTGATGATGACGATTAGTTTACGAATTTAAATAGTCTTTATTGATTATAATTAATCTTTTTTATTAATTATAATTGATCGTCTTTATTAAACATAATGAATCGTCGCTTATTTTTATGAATTGATCCTCGCCCCGTGTGCGCTGGTCGACAGCCACCCAACAGGCAATTAGGCGCAACATGACAATAATAGGACACTTGTGTTGTTCCATGCTAATTATTTATTGATGCACATTTACACTATTTACTGCTTCTGTTGGACTTAGCGCTTTGACCCTTTACTAAGTTGAACACCATTATGTCATTTAATTGACACAGTCGATGTAAAACCTTGGTCCAATTCCCATTTCACCTCCGCGTCGTTCAGTGTTGACGGATCCAAGCCTGGTTTTCCCAAAAACAGTTATTACCTAAATCTATACCCTAAGGATTGCACGAGATGATCACCCATAGCTTTTCATGCACGATTAACATTTTGCGGAGCGATTATATTATATAAAAAGGTGGAGAAATAATTTATTGTTAATAAATTTTCAATAAATAAAAAATTTAAAAGCGCTATGAACATCATAAATAACGTAATACTTACTCGTATTGTATTTCTTTACACTCAGACCCAGAACAAACACTTGTGCTCTCCATACGAATGTTTATTATAAGTAGGAATCGAACCCAGAGCCTCGGCACAACAGTCAAATTCACTAACCATCTTACATAGATTGATGGTTCATGATTGGTTATTTATTTATATGTAAATCCAAACAAGATTGCTTACGTCTCTTGGCAACTGGGTAACGCCGAGCATCCCGCTTCGGTAATGCATTTAGAAAGTGCATACATATTTGATCGCCGTCCGTTCCTGGCGCGCCGAAGGACAGCGCGTAAGTGCACGTTAATACTTAATTTGGACACATGCATTGTGTTCTGTTTTAATAGAGCAACGATGAAGACGTATTGGCTTGTTTCTTCTTATAATTGGACTTGTTGCTGTTCTATGAAAGATACGTCTTTTAAGCAAAACAATAAAAACAGCAAAACAAACAAATTTTTTCATAAATATCTTATTTCCTTCACGCCAGACTTTTCTCTGGCAAATGAAGATAATGTTATAGCGTAAACCACACGATTCTCTTTAAAATTCCTTTTCCTTTCAAGCTTATAATCGGGATGGGGTCGACTCACCAAAGAGACTGGCTCTCATGCTCTAATTGGTGCAAGGGCGAAGTATTCAACGTAGCGATATTACTTTAAAATATATAAGTATATCATATCGACTTACCATTATATCTAATATACACAAGAAAATTAAATACTCCTCGAACAGCAGTATTCCTTCAATTCTCCGTAGAATTCCGTGAGCCATTTTTTTTTGAAAGAACATCTATTTTTAATACCCAGCAAATTCGCTCTCGAGGGACCCCAAGGGGCCTGATAATGTAGTTACATTAGGGATTTCCTCGGCTTTCGCTCATGGCGAAATTGATAAGAAATTGCCTAACCGTTGTTATTATTATTGGAATAAAAAAGGAGCAGTATTTTACCTATGCGCGGGGTTCTACATACAATGCTATAAAAACTTTTTCACGCGACTTCGCAACTTCGGGTCTGAAATCTGACGTAGATATCGTAGAGATAAAACTACGAGTACGATACAACGAAGTAGTAAAATAATTATACAAAATTAATTACGAAAAAATTATATCGAATTATAAGAAATGGAAAATAATTAGAAAAAGGGAAATAACATTAATAATATCGACATGTCGCACACTAGGATCAGACTACTATGATAACCGAGCAGCTGAATAAAAAAGATTACTTATTATGTGATCATGACCAGTACAGGTGCAAGAAGTCCACACCCACGGGAGTACGACATAGTTTTATGAACGGCGGGTGTGTTCACGAACATTGTGTGTAGTGGTAGCATGGCCGCACTCAATGAGCGTGCTATGTGGAGTGTGTCTCCGCGTCCTTGTGCCGTCACAATGCGGGGATGCGGTCCACAGGTTCACCTTTGTTTATTTTGTTTACCACTTTTTATATACATGCTTCGATTCCGACAGAAAGAAAGACAGGTGAAAGAATGATAAAACACATGTATAAAATGCGAATGTTACCGGATGCAGGTGCCGTGAATGTCCCGTAGAAAAATTGGCAGATAAAAGAATAATAAATGACCCATTTCTGCATGGTAGTTGCAATTGGACGATTTCGTTTAATCATCTGTACTTTAATAATCCAATCGCACATTGTGGTGAAGGCAGGTAACTCAAGTTAGTTGTTTGAAATTCAGCCTCTCACTTCATAGGCCCACGTTCAAATCCTGGCGCCCACCTCAAATGTTGATATCACTAGTTATAACGGTGAAGGAAAATCATCATCATCATCATCAGCTTCTTTTAGGTACCGTTCACTGCTGGACATAGGCCTATCCCTAAGCACGCCACTGAGCTCGATCTTCAGCTCTTTGCATCCAACCGCTGCCAGTCACTTTGCCTATATCGTCACTCCACAAGCCGGCGCGCGTCCTACGTTACGTTTGCCAAGGCGTGGTCTGCACTCCAGGATACGTCTACTCTAGCAGTTATCGGTCCTGCGACCGATGTGACCAGCCCACTGCCACTTCAGCTTGCTGATCCAATGGGCTATGTCAATAACGTTGGTTCTCTGTCGGATCAAATCGTTTCGGAACGATCCCTCAGAGATACGCCGAGCATAGCCCTCTCCATAGTTCCCTGAGCGACCTTAAATTGCGGAAATCTGCACATCCTAGAATTCAATAACTAAATGTTCTTTAAAAGGAGTATGAAGTTTCCTAACGCACATTTGACCTACGTGGCAGACTATGGCCTTAATCCTCTCATTCTGAGCGGACACCCGTGTTCCAACAGTGGAACGATAAAAGGGTCGAGGAAAAAAGCAGTTTTACTTACAAATAACATTTCTATTCGACGTCAATTACTAATGACTATTATGACGTCATTTATATATGGAAATATTTATTTTAGTAATGCACCTATAAATAACCTATAACACCTATAAATAAACGAAAAAATAAATGTGTATCAAAAAATAAATGTATTTTTTGATACGTTG
>DWDW01002000.1:0-10755 GCA_018245635.1 Mimoniades versicolor eupheme | reverse complement strand
GTGGGAATGTTCTACATTCCTCTGCCTACCTCTTCGGGGATTACAGGCGTGAAGTTACTTTTTTTTTTTTTTTTTTTATCTTAAATACAAGTGTGCTCAGAAATATTTATCTGCATGGCCTGGAATTGATTTAGAAAATTAGGTATGATTGACGACGTAGTGTATAGTTCAAGACACGTTACTCAATACTACAGATAAATTATATGCAATATGCTAAATTATATGCTATATGTTAATAAAACAAGAGATAATGCCACGTGTATTTCTCTTGAAATATACCTATACCTACATATTTTTTTCACGTCGCATATAATTATATTTTTCTGTATATTTTGATAACGTAACATTACAAAGGCCCTTTATTACCTTGTCAAAAGAATATAAGCCAATGACAACAGCAAACTCAACCCAAAATTAACTGTTGGATAAACGATATTTTGGTCACGTAACGACGTTTCCAATTACGCTATTGTGATTGTAAATGCAACCTATCCAGTGTGTACTACACTAACAAAACGCTACACGAAAATTAGCAAAAATATTTGGTACGGAAAAAGTAACATGCATAAACTTACCTAATATTTTTAGTACTTTTAATTAACAAATTTATAATAGTTTGTTCATTAGATTTGTTTAATTGAAATAATTGTATTCACACAAAAAAACCTGTTTAAATATACATATTTCATTTGTCCAGTTTAATCCGAAACCTCAATTTCTGTCCTTGTGTTTATTTTTGGAATCTAATTAAATTACTTCATAATTTAAATGTTTTTATTGATTCTTTGCTTATTTCTAAATGTGGCTATTCGTTATCGTAAGTCCTTTTAGTCTAATTTAGTCCAATTTTGAATCAGGTAGTAAGCTTGAATACTCCTTACACAAGTACCTATTGCCAAGGAGACTTTGAAACATTGATTCAAACTAACTACTGATTAGGAGACGAAGGTGTAAGACGGTACCATTAAACTTCATTTGCTAGGGAGGGTCCGTTTAGATCGATCGGTAGTACACTAGCGCCGTAACCGTCACCCGATAAGGCGGCGCTCGTAAAAACCTCCTAAGTCGAGCTTTGGAGTTAGGGGAATTTTCCCAAACCCTACCAACATTAACGGACTGCGCACTCACATACAAGTCTATTAACCACAAATATACATACACGGGCTTATGGACATACGTATATGAACAGATACACGGTACATATAAAGTCTTATATACAGAGCCGTAAAGAACATTACTTTTTCGCATTCACGACAATATATTTCAGTAAGTGTCGTATAAAAAGATATAAAAGTCATTTAAGTCGCTGGTCTATATAAACGTCGTGTTATAAAAAGTCTCAAATATGTAGTTGTAACTTCTGAGTTGAATAAAAATACGTTGCCATTTGTTTCTCACTAAGTACACTTTACGATATGCATTAATGACTTAACTCCGCATGAAACGAAACTATGTAAGTATTTCGACATACTCGTATAAATAGAACGGGATGGGTTAAAACACAGTGTTCTACAGATAAAAATAATAAGGTATATTCACACCATAGGAACGATAATGATGGAGTAAAAGTCTAATTTTATTTTTATTTCGGAATTTAGGAAATTTTTGTATATTATTTAACAGAAGTAAGTTATCATCATTAGAATGTTCTGGACATGGGCAGCAGCGTAGGCGGTGCGAGAGGCTGCGCTCTGCGATCCCCAACCCGCATGCCCAGCGTGGGGATTATCCGCATAACCCCTCAGGGGATGCCTTTGTCCAACAGTGGACTGCAGTAGACTAATATTGAGAAGTCATTATGAAAATTTTAAGATATTAATATGCTCACCTAGTATTACAATTTTTGATTATTGATGGCTTTGGACTGCGGCAAGCATTTTTAACAATATCTTTTAGAAAGCTGGAATACTTTCATCCGAAAAGATGTTGTCGTTACACTGCAAAATTCGTTTTAGTCTCAATTCGTTGAGCTAGTTTCGTCGGTCAGTTTGAGAATTGACCATATAATGGCCGCTTAGTCCGGCCCTTTCCTTGTACCTGCGAATTTTTAGTTGGCGCTCACATAATGTAGAACCCACATTTTTTATAAGGAATATGTAGAAATTGTACTTTTTTACTATATCTCAGAAGTTGATTTTAGGTAAGCTGCAATTAAGATATCGTGTGATCGTTCTTACCCTTTAACATTTTTTTTGTAATTGTGATATCTTGTACTCGTATTACCAATTTTAGATCATTTACAGCAGCTCTGAACGGGATACAAGGAGGCGCCTGGAGGTATGAATTCGATTCCTTGCGCTTTCAAATTGAATTATAAAAATATTACTGCTTTAAGTGCATTTACGGATTATTTGAATGGTGGTTACTTCCGCCTGGTATTATTAAGTACAAGTATTTACACGTATAAACTTTGTAGTAAATTCGAATCGTGCCTCGTAGTAGATTAGGTGGAGTTCGAAGGATAGAGCGGTAACCTTAACTTGATTAGGTATTAAGGCCGCAGCCTTCTCGCAGAAGCAGGACATATAAAACCATAGTATTCTTAACGTCTACAAGTGTAATGTAGAGTCAGCTCCAGATTCAACTTGTTACTGGGTAGGGCATCTGAAAAATGGCACGCTAAATAACCTTTTATCTGCGTTCGGGACGCATTTGTGTTACGCCACAGAAGGGTCGAACTCCCACGGGACATGTTATCGTTGTAATTATATATCCGGAAAAACCTTTCCTTTCATTTCTTCAGCCCACCGTTTCAATGCCCGCTGGCTATAGAGATAGCCATGTTATCATCTACACATCGTAGTATATGTGTGTTGAATCATAGTATGTATGTATATATATATATATATATATATATAATTTTGAAGCATATTTTTTTGCTATACATGACACCTACGGAAATAAAACAATTTAAATCACTATATAAATGGTCGACGTACATATATGAAATGCTCATAAAAGAAAGTAACTAAATATTTAAGTATATAAATACTGAAATCTTTATTTATATGACTAGAAATACGCCTGGAGTTTTTGTCAGCTCTACGTCAATTATGTGTGACGGGCTCTAAGGAACTTCGTAGTTATACATACGCACATATTACATTTAACGTTTACGATCCCCACTTTGTGAGTTTCAGTTACGCAAGGATTGCTTACATAACATAAGTTTAGATATACAGATATACATACATTGTGTACCTGTTACTTGTTAATTACCATTATGATAATAAGCAAATGTTGAAACGCTTACATGTTTCAGCGATATAAATAAGCCGCATTTTTTTTTTCCGACAATTTTTTTTGACAATGATTCTTTTTTTATATTTATTAATAACTTGAAAATTTACCGCATTATAGGATTGGTTCTCACTCTTGAGCACAATCTGTACATTCCAAGATCATTTTCAATTTCTCCAGTTCACATTGTTACGGAAACGTTTTTTTGAACAACAATTTTTTGCACGGCTTAAATAAATTTCATGTAATACATTTTTATTGCAACACACTATTCTGTTATTTATTAGCGCTATAGAAACCTCAATGAGATCTGGATCACGTAACTCTGAAGTGGTTACAAACAATGTATCACTGTCGCGGAAATTCCGAGTTAGACCACCTCATCTCCACTACGACTTAGTCTCGAGTCTTACTTTAGAGTTACTCAAGATACTAAGATTTAAACTAATGCCTTCCAATTAAACTGCAAACACGTCTCACTTAGAATTGAAATTGTATACGTCAACTGGAGCCGGTTTTGATTCCATTTGTAAATGATAAAAATAAAAATTTTTAGTAGAACAATTTTATCGTGTTTTTTGACTACAAAATTTGTATTATATGCTAAATTAGTTTCATAAAAAATTCAAAACTAAAATAGATGGTAAAGCGGATGGAGATGTTTTGGAAGATGGTAGAATCTTCTGAAATGAGTTTCCCCTTGTTGTCTTCTCATTTAATAGTTATGAATATACTAATCTTCAGTGAATTCTCAAACGTTATTCAAGACCCAATATTCATTTCTAAAAACAGCCAACTTTTTTGGCAATTGTTTTATTTTTTAATTTTTTTTCGTCGCCCCTTTTATCGTTCCACTCCTGAAACATGGGTCTCCTCTCAGAATGAGAGGGTTAAGGCCATAGTCTGCCACGCTGGCCAAGCAGTTTGGCAGACGTCACACGCTTTCGTAAAAAAAAATGGCAATTACTTTTTATATTTATTCATAAAATTAAGGTTTCCCGATTTATAGGATGACCTGATAAGATCGAAAAGCTGTGCCTTGCGGTCCCCAACCTGAACGTCTAGCCTGACAATTATAGGCATAACCCGTCAGGGAAAGCCTATGCTCAACAGTGGATTACAATAGGCTAGTGATTAAAAACAGCAATATATTTCATTAGTCTCTGGTTCCGTTGGCTGCTTTTGTGTAAATGGAGGGTGTTTAAAGGTAGATCGTGGTGTACATATGGAATGATGAGATGGTCACTCAATCGCTTCTCCAGCGACTTCTATTTTAGCAGATATATCAAAAGTTCAATCAAAGCCCTCCAATTTCAATTGCCATATATATCTAGTATAATGACACATTGAATGAGTTGTAGCTCTACTCCTGGAGTTAATTTTTGCTTCCCAAATTTATATTGTAAGCGCCATTCGTTTCAAAGTCTCACCTTCCTTGGAATAAATTAGAACTTTATGTTTATCTAAACGCGGAACTTGTAATAAATAACAATAGATAAAAGTTCTCTTATATGCGCTATAAATTTCCCAGTTGTGTAGAAGATAAAGTGCCTCGATAATGTATACCGTCACTATGCTATGTACTGTCATCTATTAGAATTTTGTTATTATTCTTAGATGACGAGCTACGAAAGGTTGCCGCCTGGCGCTGGAAACGACAAGCCGAAGACAGCACGCGATGGCGCTTTTTAGGCGAAGCTTTTATATTTAAAGGTAATTTATCAGCTAGTTTAGGATTAGTTGGCCGTATGTGGCAATATGTCAAGGTATTAATTTACTTTTACCTACGTTCGTTTCTGCACCAATTCATTCATACATCCACCTATCTACAAAATACTTGAAGTTATTACATGCATTTCGCTCTTAGGAACATTTTAATTCATATTTCAGAACTCATTTCGCATCGTTCAGAAATAGAACAAGCACTTATTAATGTAAAATATAAAAAGTTACGATATTAAAATCCTGTTCATGTTTTAACTTTTATGAATACGAGGAATTCCTTTAGTTTAAGTAAATACTGTAAGGAATAAATTTAAAATTTAATTTCTGCAGCGTCAGAAACGAATCCGTTATTTCACTAAAAAAAAGTTCCTAGCACCGAAGTGATTATGACCGCCTTATTTAAAATGTTGTTTCCGTGTTGCGTTTACTCGATAAGTACTCGATCGTCTTCATGTCCGGAGTGCGCGACTTTTACCGAAGGTTATGGAGGATCGTACCTCGCATTATATACTGAAACAAATTTTACAAAGCGCAATTTCTGCAAATTTTCAGTTATGACACTGCACCACGTGGAACTAATATTGAGGTAATTCGAAAGATGATAGGGAATTTTATACTTGGAATTAAACCAGCTTTTCCAATTTTAAGATGACGAACATGGCGTTGTCGAAAAGTAGTAGACTAGAGCAATGGACAACAATTCTATTTGACAGCACACTTGTGACTATTAGATACAAATAAAAATTCATGAATTTAGAATTGAAATAATTTTACATTTATACTAATTATTCACTTTCACTGTAATGAGACGCACTTTTAAAACAAAGCATGTTTATTTAGTTTTGCTATGTAAAGTATGCATTAGTTTGAATAACCTAACCTATCATTTTGATGGGGAAGGAGACTGGCAAAAGGCGAGCTGGACGAAACAGGAAATCTTGGCTCAGTAATATCCCAGAGTGAACAAATATTGCGAGCGCATCAGATCTATTTCACATCATAATGGACAGTGACAGATACCAACAAGTGATTGCGACCTTCACTACTTGGCATTGGAAGAAGAAGAACCTAATGATTTTACTTAATTGATTACGGAATAACACAATAACTAGCCTAATAAGCTAAAAATTTGCAATTATATCAAATTCATGTGAATAATATTGTCATATACTCGTGTTTATATATAGTGTTATCATTATTAAACTCATAAACAAATAAAGAATTTTATGGCGTGGTCGGTTTTTACTCTAAGCCAATTATCAGTATAATCATCAAATTCAAATTCCAATGCCATTTATTCATAGTTGGTTCCTTAGAACACTTTTTGTATGTGAAAATCAAACTACGACCGCCTGGAAAAATGCCTCGCTATGGAGAAGAAGCGGCGAAAGAAACTCCATAGGTGCGCTTGTGCAACTTGTAAAATAAGCATTAATATGAGAATATCACAATATGAGCTGATTTATTGTGGAGCTAGAGTTACATGACACCAAGCATATTCATCGTTTGAATACTCATTTACTTTATTATAGGTTTTTTTCAAAGATTTGCTATAATAATGGTAAAAAGTTTAAATCCATTTGTGTGGTAAAAAGTTTAAATCCATCCAAATATGAAATATTAATAACGTCTTTTGCACTTTTGCTGTAGAAGAGACCCTTCATAAACCGTTTTGTATTTCCAATGTAAGATACCAGTCAACTGTTAGAATGAAAAGTAATAAAGCCGTAAATCTGCCATTCTGGCCCATGCATATTTGGAGATTAACAGGGATAATGACAGTGTCAAGAAAAATACTTCTGCTGCAACAGACTGCTAAAGAGGAGAATTCCTTGTTGAGATCTGTTTTCCCGATTCGTATCACCTGAAATCATGCAAGACAAGAGTGATCTGGTACTTCCTAGGCAACCGTGCTACATCCTAGGCTGCAACTCGCTTTCCCGCAGATAGGATAGCAGTCAAGTCCTATTGCTATATAAAAAAGCATTCTGTGAAATTTCACGCGATGAATAATTGTTTCTTTTACGTAGTAAATTTCATTGATTACAATCTTGGTGCATTTAAGAGTTAACGTTTAATTTTAATACCCGACCCGAATGATCCAGTCACCCCAGTCGTAAAGCCATTCATAAATATACCTGACCACCTGTTAATTATGTTACCTACCTCATACACAGCAGACCGCTATTACAGGCTTATGTGGTCCGTTTAAATACAGCTAAACAGATCATCCTTTGTGACACCTATTTGACATTTCCGGCATGGCGTTCGCCAAGGGGAGGGATTATATTTGGACGATAATATGGACACGAGTATGTACGAGTAAAATTGTATATTATAATGAGAGTAATAATTACCGTAATCGCGCGTGTTAATCATCGATTGATTTTGCACACTTGCTACTTCATTTATTAAATCTGCATAATTTTTATACAACTTGGAAATGTTAATCAAAATTCATGAATTTTCTAACGTCCCGTAACATAAACAGAATAATCTCCCGAAGTCGTATTTGACAAGATATATTGGCCGTTTTTCTGTCCACAACACCACTTCAATCCGATATTAATATAGATAGTAAAAATATAACGCAAAAAATTTAGTAATGATATAATCAAACTTCAGGCGTCCAACGTCTAACTCAACATAGTGGCAAACCATTATCGTTTCAATATCGTAAACGAGATTCCTCGCAAATCTGGGGAAAGAACAGGATCTGCCCTAAGAAGTTTAAAACGACTCATATTTGAATTTAAATAATTTGTAAATAAAATATCTTTTCAATCTGAAAACAGTAAGTTTTTTCTTAAATGGATTATTTCTGTATAAGCAAACTTTTGTTTCGCATGCAATCATTTTCCGGCTAAAGCTGAAGACCTTGTAACCCACAGGCAGTTTTAAACTGCAAACAACCTGTGTAGTTACGCAACGTCAGGCGCGATCAGCACCTGCATGAATTAATGCCAGCCAGGATGGGTAATGCGTCATTTCTGTCCCAAAATACCTTTACATTTAGTTAAATTTCTAATTACAATAAAAATTAACGTAACAGTATCTATTTATTTATAAAATATCTTATTATTATTAACTTTAATGCGCAATACACAAATGTGTACTATGTATTTATGAATGAAAAACATACATACATATTCGAACGAATCACACGTTGACCATATTAAAGTATCATTTTAATTATGATAATTACTACGAAATTTGAGATAGCTCAAATAATAGCTTTCGATAATATCCTGAAAATAATTATTTAAATTTAGCCGTAAACATAAATATACAAGCGTTGGGAATATCACTCAACAATGTGGAGAACGTCGAACGAAATAGTTTGAACGAAACTGTTTCGCACTCTTAGGGCTCGAGTGTTTTCTAATTTACGACGGAGGGTAGGTACTAAATAACCAATTAAAAATCGAATCAAAAACGCCTGTACAAAACTTTTATAACTTGGTATAGATGAAAAGTGAATATAGATTTTTTAGGTGAAATTATTTTTTAGGTGATACATTTACACTGTTGTCAATTTTATAAAAATGATAAAATTCAAATCATAGTTCTTCCTGTATAATTTGATCTAAAAACTCTATTTCATAAATATTTTTTTAAATGTGTATTTTTATTTTTAAATGTGTGTATCCCTTGTTTTCTTATTCTTTATCGTATGTTTATGAGTGAATTTACGGTACTGTAGTTCAGTACAGTCTGAAATGTTCTAATCTGGTCTCCTTAGATGGTCATTACATTTTGGAACTGATGGTCACTTATATTTGATCTAGCCACCGAGTGGACGCCCTACCTCTGCCCCTACTTTCATCAACCTTACCTTAGTAATAATAATTATACTCGTACATACGAGTATATCTTTCCGTTTTCTTGTTGGTTTCAGTACCTATTGGTGTAAGGTTAATATTTACTTAATCACGACGAAATTTATTGAAAATGAGAACATATTAAAATATTTTTAATGTGATCAATAGCTATCGATATTTGTAATAAACAAATCTTTGTAGCTGAAATGAAAATTGCAGATGACAAAAATATTGGTGAAATTTGTAAATTACGAAAAAATAAATTTTCATGGGCGTTTTCTGATGCTGATGATTCGTTTGTATTACGAATTGAATATTATTGCAAAATTGGCATGTCCGTTGGAAATATCGTTTTTTTTATACACGAACAAATTCGTGAAAATATAGATGATTGTTGTCACGGGTTAATGGAACGTCGCTTGAGTTACGAACCCTGAGGGGCAACAGCGTTGATTTAATTTGATCACACTACTGATTCCTTTGAACGCGATAAATTGAATGTATTGATTGAAATGAAACACATGATGTAAGTAACAGATTTATGAACAGAGCAAAGTTAAGTAAAGCAAATAAAATTAACTTCAGACCCATGTTTATTGTTCATTAATATTCTCTATTAAATTAAATCGTTAAACAACGGATTTATTTCCTTACAGCTATTAAAATCCACTGTTGGACACGGATCGTCTCACGGAACGAGAACAGAAATATTTCAGAGCCTTTATTTTTCTAGAATTACATAACGGTTTGCCCAGACAGCAATGAAACTATTCTAAAAGTGAAGGTATTACTAAAAAGAATAAAAATATTCGAGGTATGCTTCTATTGTCTGTTATTCATAAGTTTGTTTCGCAAAAAATAATTCCGAAAAAACCAAAGAATGGCTGGTAACAATAGAATAGACTAAATATTCATTGCCCCTCAAATAACATCAAAACAATGAAATTAAATAAATGTTAGCATGTAAAACAGAGATGGAGCGAAATGATGGAGCGACTGCCATTTGCGTAACTCACATGAAAAATATTTTCACTGATCTTGTTTACATTGACATCGTAATTCAAAGCGCGACGGGCACGGCACCCCGTTTTTATGCAATGGCCACCAGATGTGAATATATCGTAAAAATGGCACAGGCGAATCAAAATCCTCTTATCGCTGAAAAGCATAAAGCTTAAAATTGAAATTTAATTACTACACCAGCTCGAACCACCCCTTTAGGAGCGTATCGCAGCGGGGATCCCGTCTGCTATTGGTACGTTGACGAATAAAATTACTTTAAGCCATGTTGTATTTGCAAATGGTCGTCTCTATTCAGATTTTGGAATCAAACAGAAAACTTTCGCAGAAATTTTCTTCATTACTGTCTTTTGCTGATGATCAAATGCAGAATTGTGTTCATTATTTGTAATTTTTTTATCGAAAATAGCCATGGTTTTTCAATAAACAATATTGGAATCAAATACGATTCTTTTATGGCATAGTATCTTCCTAACAATATCATCTGAAGTAATTATATACCTAAATATTATAATATTAATAGATTTATAGTGTACTAGCTGTGCCCACGGCTTCGCCCGCGTGGATATCTAATTTTAACATCATTACTTCTAACTTTAACTTCAATAATTTTTAAGTAATTCTAACTTTAACTTGATTACTAGAATGCTATGTAGATGGCATTGAAAAAGCTAGATTTTGAGATTTTTTGACAAATAATTTTTTTGTCTATCATAAAAGTATTTTTTTTTCTTAAAAGGTATCCTATGGTATATCCAAGAATATGTGTACAAAGTTTCATGATGATCGATTAAGAACTTTTCGCGTGAAAGCATATCAAACAAACTTACATTCACATTTCTAATATGAGTAGGTATAATATATGTCTGTCTAGGTATAATATAAGTCTGCCGTGATGATCGCAATAATTTGGTTTCCAAGTGAAACAAAATCGATCATGATTGACATT
>DWDW01001999.1:0-10755 GCA_018245635.1 Mimoniades versicolor eupheme | reverse complement strand
ATATGGCAATAGGCTCACCACCTATTCCATCGTGGGACTTAAAAAGTAACTGGTGAAACGTGGGAATGTTCTATATTCCTCTGCCTACCTCTTCGGGGATTACAGACGTGAAGTTACTTTTTCAATAACTTTAACAAAAGATTACAATGCATGACTAAGTGACAGAAATGTGTGTAGTATGATGTATGTCGTTATAGAAATCGAACCTACGACCGACTCAGCAGTCCGGTCCACTAACTACTTGTCCTAAAATACTTCACTGAGTTGGTGCTAAGTACAGTGCCTAATATATTAGCTTCATTAGCCCATCGTGTAGCTGAATATTCGTTCGAGCTCGATAAATATCTAACATGAATATGTGCTTAATCATTTCGACATTGTGCCTCATTAACTTCATTGTATACAATTGCGTAAGTTCAGACATATAACTTAAAATTAATTACTCATTCGTTATATTAAATGCAAGGACGAAATTTATTTTTATAGCAAATCATGGCGTGGTTGGTATGGCTTTATGGCTCAATGGGCTATGAAGGACTTGTGCCGAGTGCCAATTTGTAATATCAACGCAATGAAATCACGAGAGAAATTACGCAAACAAACACATACAAATTTGGAAAGTTCATTAAGGCCGTAAAGTCATTCAAATCCCGAGTAGTTTCTACTATTTTTCATGGTAACTTGCTTTTCGTCCTCGGTTCCATTAGCATTTCGGTCATGGAATTGGAATCCGCAATTACTAATGCATTATGTATGGAATTCACAATTACTAATGGGTTCAACATTAGAGCAATATAAGGTTATACTGCTATAAGCGAAGCTCAATCTTATGAAAATAAGGATATATGTATGTATGTACATATGTAAATACGTTTAATGTTCATGAATCTAGAAGAAGCATGTCAGTTCTGTAAAGTTTAAGATATCTGGCATTCTGTGCCTTTTGTATATATTATTTAGTAATGCTTACAATTATTTAAGATATCAAATCTTCTAAATTTTAGTACATATGTATATCTTTGCATGCGCTGTTTTGATGTAGAAACAATGATAGACGCGCGAACAGTGCAATCGTAATGAAAGGGTGACTTTGTAGTGCAGAGAGTAATATCGTAGTGCAGGGGGTGCGGGGCGCCAATCGATACGCACCCCTGACTACCCGGCCTAATGCACCCCAAACACGTCGTGCCCAAACGATGCAAACATAGGTGAGGGTTGAAAAAACTGGGTCGTTATTCTATTATTTCTGAGAAGTGTTCTCGTGTACTGTTTTAACGAATGTAATGTTTGTTAACACATGAACAATACATTTTTATGGGCTTAGAATCTACAAATTTTATTTGTGGTATAAATTGTAGTACTCGATAAAAGATGAAAAGTAACTTGTTGTGTGACTGGAATGGATAAATTTATATAAAAGTTGATTCTTTATTAATCTGGACCAGTTGGTTTTCTCAAGGTCTTCGTTTATCAAATCTTGATCATACTGTTACGTCGCATTTATTCAGTTTTTGAACTTAAACGAGATAATCATCGTCATCGGTCTGATGATCGATTCACTGTTAATCTGCTCTCAGAATACGAGGTGTAGCGGCATTGTCTGCGTATTAGCGACGTCGGGCTTGACTAACTACACATGCGCTTAGAAAACCTTATGTTGAAGTGTTGGGTGCATAAATTTTCTATGTTATCGTTCACAGTTATAAACCATGATATTTAATGATACAGTAACATCATTCTGTAACTAGAGGTATGTACGAAATATAAATGAATTGATTTAAAGAATTTTCTAGAAATATAGCGCAACCAATTTACCTGCACGTTTCACATTATATACGACTATATCTATCCATCTTCCGTTATGAGTACCTATATAACAAAATACCGTTAAGTTTGAAGTTAGAGTTTTTTCACAACTTTAATATGAAGCTGTTACAATAAAGATTGTTCAAGTAAATAAGCAAAATAATAATAAATGAAAGGCCACAACACGTTAGTAACTCTTCAGATGTTGCACACGTCCATGGGCAACGGTGACCATTTACTACCAGGTGGATCACCTTTCTGTTTGCCAAACATTTTAACATAAAAAGTCTGCTAATTAATTATGTTGTCACATTTTAAAAACAAGAAAAAAGAGTTACGGAGAGTTTCTTAAAACAATAATTTTAACCTTTTACAGAAGGCACTACAGAGCTTTTAATGTAAAATAAGCTTCTCGTATTGCGTTCGCTCCGTTGCTGCGGCAACAGTTTGAAAGGTTTCTTCTCGGAAAGTATTTTTTCAACAAAGAGTGTTTCAACAATCTCCTTATCCCAAAGAACGTCTCCAAATGATTGCTTCAAAGCATTTTGAAACTCTGAATTCGAAATAAGCCGGTATTGCATTTGCTGTGTCTCTGTAGGCTAGTCTCGACGACGAAAATCTTGCTTCAGTAGTTTACAAGCAAATATAAAAGGGGATTACCTCTCTGGTATTTCTGTGACAAAGAATTCTGTGACAAAGAATTTTCAAAATATATAATATCGTCGAATAAGTAGGTAGAGGCGTGTAGTACACTCCCACGTTTAACCAGTTACGTTTAAGTCCCACTATGGAATAAGTGGTGAATATATTGCCGTACACCGAGCATAAATCCATACCCAGAGCCAGTATTAGAAAATCTAAAGAAAAATGCAATAGTTCCCGTCCCGGGATTTGAACTCATGGCCGACAATAGCGCATACAACCAACACGACTAACGAAACGAAGTCAAAATATCACGAAGTGCACTAAGCCATTTATTGTTCATTTTTTTGACATTGGTTCACTTTGCTATGACCGCGCTTGCTACTATCTGATCTAGAGGAGGTTGAAGGACTTCATATGCCTTAGAACATATTACAGACAAGTTGCAAATGCCCAAATTTCCTAACAAAAATTTCCTGCATAATTGTAAACAGTAATAAAGTGCTGCAAATTCTCTTAAGTTAATTTAGAGGCGAGTCCCACTTAATATACTTGAATTAAGAGACTAGTGCCAAAGCTTGGCTATGAAAGTCACTAGAGCAGTTAGTACTTTTGTATTTTTACAGAAATTCCCAGGCGACAGTGACTCTATTTTTATAATAAACGTAACATCACGCCTGTAATCCCCAAAGAAGTGGGGAGAGGAATGTAGAATACTTCCATAGTTTATTAGTTAGTTTCATTAGTTACGTTTACGTCTTGTTGTGGAATAGGTGGTGAGTCTTTTGCCATACACCGAACACATCAAGACACCGAGCCACTACTAGAAAATCTGAATTAGAAATATTTTGTACTGCCCGACCCGGGAATTGAACCCAGTATATCCCGATCGGCAGTCGCACTTGCAATCAACACGACCAACGAGGCAGTCATTTTTATAATATTCAATATTGAAAAGGTACCTGAGATAGAAAAAGCTGGCCTCGGTTTTGTTCCAGGCAGAGTTTTAAAATCTCAAGACATTTTAAAAGCCACACGAACTTTTCCAGTTCCCAATGTCTCTTTTATAGTTTATTTGTCATCATTTAAAAGTAATGTAAGGTTTAGTGAAATATCGTAAAGTAAGTGAATTGCGCTGAAAACTTCCAAATCACAATTCTTTATGTAATTATTACACGTAGTTAACGTAAAGAAACAATATTGAATGCTTTTCAGAGTACTATTTGCTAGGAGAATATCTAACAGCGTTTAATACGACGAACGGCATAAATATTTTAAAAAACATTAGCTCGGATGGTACAGATTTATTATCCAGAGCCGCGAAAATGAATTATGTAACGCAAAACAGTTATTAAAGCATCCCTTATCTTTTGAATTTCCGTGCTTCAACACAATTTAGGCTTTTAGGGAAATTTATAAACGCGATAAAACCATTCAGTTTGGTTTCTATTGAGTAGGTACTAAAGTGGAATCTCCTTATGCCATAACAGTATATTCTCACTGGTTTTATTCTGGGAAGTTTCATTACTTCCCTTCAATATGATCGTCGGAGGCGATTACTTCGGTCAGGCATTGTGCGTCAAGCGGAGTATAATGCACATCGCGTTCTCTGTAATAACGTCGTAAATCTGGCTCGTGGTACACTCCTCTAAATTGTTCCGCCCTATTAAAACATTAAGACGGGAAACGTCTAGCGCTTGACCTAAAAAAAATCAATGCGAGACTAAATCTTACTACCTAACATCGCTGTATATTATTCTTTGTATAATATATATTAAGTGCTTTAACACGGTCGCAGAGTACTAGCGATTTATATAGTTAAGAAACATAGATGATTTTTATATTTATTTATCCTTTTTAAAAAACATAACTTTAAACCATAACGTTTAAAACTATCTTTAAACACTATTAGCACTTAATTGGGTCGTTACTAAATTTAAACAGCGTTTCTTTACCTTAGAAATCACGTTTAAGACTCAGCTCAGGTAATTTTTATATGTATATGAGTCCTTATAACTCGATGAACGACTTAAAGTTGGTTTGAAACATCTAACAAATGAATATGTATCTAATCCATATCTGCGCCAACCGGCATTAGATCAGCAAAGCGTAAAGGCCTCAGCAGTAACAAGGGAAACCTCTTTCACTTTGGGACATGCAAAGGGCTGCAGTCAGTAGGCCATATATTTTTACATTTAGATACTGTGTTTTTGCTCTCAAAACACCGTTCGTGTCCAGGCGGGGTGGATAAAATTATTAGGGGCGGCACTAATTCAGAAAAGTCTGCGTTAACCTGATTTCCTGCACGTCTAGACTTATTTCCGCGCCTACAAATTTGCGTTTAAAATTCTGTTAGTTATATGGAAAATTGTCAATAACAAGTTGTGTTCCATACACAAATATCGCCGAAAGTGTAGGCGTGTGTATGTTGCGTTACTGGTTATAAATTCACATCGCCTAAAGGCAGGCGAAGCCCGCGTCCACTAGTCATGAAAATTCACCGAACAAACAACTGCACCCCACCTGACGCTGGAGTATTTTGCGCGACGGAAACGGACCATATTGCAAACTATGCTCAGTGTGAGTGGACTGTAAGTAGTTGGAAAAATACTTGGACAAACCAAATATAGGACGAATTATAACCAAATATTAGCATGTTACTATTACTCACTTCCTAATACAAGAGACAGGGGCCAGAAATGCAGGCGTGTACTAATATTAATATGTAAGCGTGTACTAATGGATACAATAGCGAAATATGTTCGCAGGCATTTCTAAATATTTTACTGTCTTTTATCTGTTATTGCCTTCAATAGTGAGCCCGTCGTTAGAGCTATCGTTCAACAACTGAGCTGTATGCATATTTGAAGATTGAGCCCAGTGACCAGAAGGTCCTCAACAATGGCAGACAAAGAGACGGCAAATGCATGAAACCAGTCATACTACACACACATCTATTCAGTATAGTGCATAGCGGTCGGACGGGCATTGAGCGACAATACAAAAGGTATTGTGTGCTCAGACTAGTTTATAACACATTCGTCTGAAGTCTAAACAGGACTTGTTCCGCGCTGACAACGCTCTTTGTACCTTCCTCGCACCTACTGTTGGATTGCTGATAACAGTAAATCTGATTGTGTTATCTTAGGTGCTGTTAGTTAGCTCGAAGATAGGTTCAGTTACACGTTTGTTTATTTCAGTGTTTATCTAACATCACGCCTGTAATCCCCGAAGAGGTAGGCAGTGTACTACGATACATTCCCACATTTCATCAGTTACATCAGCATATATTCCGTCTCCGAGCCACTATTACAAAATCTAAGTTAGGAAAATCGGGAATTATGGCGTGATATTACATGTAATATTTCTACTAAAAAATAAGCACTGAATTAGTTACCTATATTGTTTTACTATCTATCGTAGGTATCGAAGGTATCGAAGAGGTAGGCAGAGGAATGTAGAACACTCCCCCGTTTCACCAGTTACTTTTAAGTCCCACGTCCCACTATCTATCGTGGTTCCAATATCTTAGATCGTACAAAAAGAATATATATTTCCAGTAATATATTTTATACTTCAATTGTTGTAAAATTGATTACCTAATAAATTTTAACACGCGGACAAAGCTTTGAAAATGGTTCTCTCATTAAGTGGAATTTATGAGAAATCATAAGAGGCCGATTAAAATGAATTGATTAAGAATAATGCTCCGATTTTTATAATCTCATTTTATATAATCTTTTCAATACAAACAAAATCTTAAGCAATAATAGGACGGATTATTGATAACATTTTTTCTAAGATATTGTCAATCATGATAAACATAAACATTCAGATAGAAAACGATACACTGATAAGATGTTTAGTTTGAAAGGTATTTTGTTCAAATAAGTTGGTGAAATAATGCGCGTGAGAAAAGTATCTCGTGTTCAACAAGATTTCATTAATATAATTCATGCAGTGGCAAATAAATTGGACGTGAGAGATATCGACTATGAAGTTGGATTTGGAAACGATGACATTGATTGTTTCGCTGGAGGTTTGCGTACAGTACGAATTAGAGGATTCAAATATGGCGGCAAAATAAAAATATCTCTGATCGTGAAATGGCATCCAAATCCTGTGGATAGAAATTGTTTCAGAGGATACTATCGACGAGAATATGTGTTTCATACAGTAATAGCACCAGAGCTACTGAGCATCCAAAGGAATATAAAGATAGAAGGGTTGAAAATGAAATTTCCAAATGTCGTTTTTGCCAGAATAGATCATAATAAAGAAACAATTGTGATGCAAGCAATTGACAGGTTGAAACATTATGAAAGATTCCAAAAAATTGACATCTATCACGCTACCTTGGTGATAAAAAATTTGGCAAAGTTACATGCCCTATCATTTGTGTTAAAAACGAATCATTCAGATAAATTCAATGAGATTAAGACATTGTGCGCCAAAGATGTTGTTTATGGCGACCTCGATAACATATCAAAAATTCTGATGTGCTATTTTAATACTTCGGTAAATGTCGTAAAAGATCTAGAAGCCAAAAAGAAACTAGAAAAATTTTCACCTAAAGTATTATTAGCATTAAACAAATGTACATCACCAGAGGACTACAGTGCAATTTGTCATTCGGACTGTTGGACTAATAATATGCTGTTTAATTATCAGGTACGTTATTTAATGTTACAAATTAATTAATATAATTGAATATTTGTAGCAATGTTACTTTATTATGTTTTCTTCTAGGGGACCAAACCAGTAGACGTAGTTTTCATCGACTATCAGTTGGCTCGCTATGCATCACCAGTTACAGACATTTCATATTTCCTATACATGTCAACAGACAGAGAATTTCTTAGCAAATATCATGATAGCCTTCTTAACACGTATTATGGAACATTGGCGGCGCTTTTGCGATGTTGTGGTTTAAATGTGGAAGATGTCTATCCAAGGAGCATATTAGAAAAACATTTAAAAGAATATTCTGTTTTGGGTTTGATGGAGGCTTTAATATCCATGAAGATTATTACTGCAGTGTCAGAAGAAGCTGTGGAAATGACTGATATGAAATATCATTTTGCTGAAGGACTGTGTGAATATGTTTCACATAATCAATCTTTGTACGTGGAGAGAGTTAACGGTGTCGTTAACGATTTTTTTGAAAGGGGTTACTCTTTGGATGCTATTTTGAATAAATACATTATTTACAAATCGCCTTTTTTTAATACATTATCTATACAATCTAGACTTAAATCTCAAACAAATAACAAACAATGTTGGTGATGTCATTCTTTACTTCGAAAGCCTTACAAAACAGCAATATGAGAATCTAACGAACATTCAAAATAAGTTGGAGAAATATATTCAGCTGTAACCAAAAGGGTCTTGGAACGATTAATTCCACCACTGCAGTTAATTATCTGTGACAAAGGTTTTTCTTTGAATCTGAGATGAGGCGAATGAGCATCTTTGTTGAGAGGAAAATAATTGCCGGAAGAGCTATACTTAACAATCTGTGTCACTCTGTTACTTTGATGTAGGGGATGGGTGGTGTGGGATTTGTTACATGCTAGAGTTTGCACGTGATCTACTTTTTATAATATTACTTCATGATTTTATTCATGTTTAATTCAAACTCGTATAAAACAGTGTTAGAATTATAAGAATGAAAGCTCTTTTATGTGTTATATAGAGAGCAACCGCATGCCAAAAATCATTATCCTTACAGATCGAACGCGGTTCTTCTACAACCATCACTTGTTTCATACATTACATTTTTAGTTCATTATTAACCTTATTCGACACATTTTTATCTATTTAAATGTATTCATAAATATGAGAGTTTTTTAGGACGACCTTTTTCCACGTGAAAATTTTTCCATGCATATTCTAGCACGCTAAAACGTAAGACCCGGCGAGTAGGGAAGTTTGTGTCGAAATTACTGACAGTTCTGTGAGGGAACAATGTTTCACAATTCCATATGAAACAGTGTTGGGCGCAAACTATGTACATAATTACTTGGGTTCTTTCCTTTGGGGCGCTGGTCATGAGGCTAGTGATGGGCGTAGTCGAATAGTAGCTAGGAATTTATCTACAAGTTTAAAAGGTATGTTACTAGCCGGTTGCATAAAGTTTATGTATATTATAGGTTATTAGTAGTATATTCACTGCTTACAAATCTATAATTGGACTCACTGAATAACATATCTTTATGATTAGATTTATAAAATTATTATGCTAATAAAAATGCTGCTTCCATCGCTTACCAGTTACATTGATGGAATATCTTATTTACATAGGAATATGTATGTTATATAAATATATTTATTAATATTTCCTTTTATTCGACTCTGAAACTGTTATTTATCTACAAAAACAGGTAAAGTTTACTTATATTGTGAAAGAGTACTCGGACTAAAAGTTTTTTTAAACAAACTGAAAATTAAAAGAAAAAGAACTAAAACTTTAAACTTTTCCGAGTTCGGTAAACAAAAAAAAGAATTACACTCAAATATTCGTTTAATCATAAATATTCGGAAAAAATTCGCTTAGGTCCGTCTCTATTCGAGGATATAAATAGTAAATGTACCGCCACACCCGTGTCAATATCGACATGTGGGCGGGTGTTGCTGCGAAGGTAAATATACGGTCGTATATAAACACAATTATCCCATAGAGGATGCATTGGTCAATACAGATATGGTTTTCAGCTTCGAGTTATTAGTTTTCACGACAAAACTTTTATCGTAACGTAAACCTGTGAGTTTTGAATTTAACGGTGCAAAAATATTGACTCTCGCATTGGCTGAGAAGTTGCAAACGCGACTGGTGATCAAGAGGTCTCATGTTCGATCCCTGAGTCGGGAAAAATATTGTTGGATTTTTTAATATGAAATTCCGAGTAGGTACCTACGATAGGTGGGGATTTGTGCCCGGTGCAAACGTGGGATTGTTATAAACTAAACTGCCCTTTGGGGAGATATAGGCATGATGTTAGATTTAAAATTGAAACACAAATATGTATTATTCATATGATTGTTATATCTACATAGGTAAAAAAAGGTAACATCACGCCTGTAATCCCCGAAGAGGTAAGCAGAGGAATGTAGAACACTCCCACGTTTCACCAGTTACTTTTAAGTCCCTCGATGGAATAGATGGTGAGCCTATTGCCATATATCGGGCACTTATCCAGACTCCGAGCCACTACTAGAAAATATAAATTAGATAATTTCACAAAAGACGATGTACTTCAACTTGATTAATATTCAAATGTAATGTAACATTCGTTTGCCCTAATGTCTATGTTATTGTAATGTAATTAGTGTAATTAGCTCAATAACTCTTGTGTGGCTACACGTAGCATTTATTTTTTTACTTTATCAAACTAAACGTCTCGAATAGCGTATATTAGTTACATGCATTTTTTGGCAAACCCACTATCGTGTAACACTCTTTGACAACGTTCAAAAAATAATACTAAGAATTACACCGTATTTAATAGCTGTGTGTTGTATTTAAAGTGTAATAAAAAAAAAACCTGTATGTATTCCAAAAATATAAAGTTGATAACTCTTTCTGAAAATCAAATGTAACAACCATTGTATTGATTATGTGGTTATGTTAAACACTTTATTAACGTACATTCACGCGTGTATTCCCCGAAGGGCTAGGCAGAGTAGTGTAGTATACTCCCACGTTACAGGTTACGTTACGTTACAGGTCTACGTATTACAGGGGGTGAGTCTATTACCATTTACCATACACCGAGCAAAAATTCAATTACTCTACCTACCACTCTACCTACCATATAGCATATACGTACAAAGGCCCAATTCAGAATAATACAACCTTGTAAACGATGAACAACTTACAGAATAAAAAGAAAACAATTTAAAAAATCTTCCACTTAAAGCTATATTTAGTACGACCCTTAAGTAGCCGATGACATTTCTCGAGTTCAACATTCCCTCGAGACTGAACAAGTGATCCTCGATACAGTGAGTCGATATTAATATTCGATATACTCCATTATAATCGAGTCGATATACTCCATTAAAATTTCTATATTAATACTCGAGTGACCGTACACATTGATAATAAAACTACTTACATCGTCAAAATATGTATATGAACAGATACAGCATGTTATTACGCAAATAATGTCCTTAAAAATACATATTATATAGTATAGCTACCCGCTGTGGCAGTTTGCTGTAATGTCATAGCTCAGTATGCTAATGTATATTATAGCTTAGTCTGTGACGACCTTAATACACGGTAACTTAGCAACAAGTACCAAC